>RJWJ010023795.1:7547-25634 GCA_004363605.1 Indri indri | reverse complement strand
CTGGTTTTTGTATATTGATCTTGTACTTAGCAACACTGTTAAACACATTTATTATTTAAAATAGTTTTGATAGCAGATTTCTTAGGATGTTCTGTCTGCAAGATTATGTAATCTGTGAATAGAGATAGTGCCTTTCCAATCATAATGCCTTTATTTCATTTTCTCGCCTAATTATCTCCAGTGCAATGGTGAATAAAAGTAGCAAGTGCAGAAATCCTTGTCTTATTCCTTATCTTAAGGAGAAAGCATCCAGTCTGTACCATGAAGTATGATGCTAGCTGTGGGTGTTCCATAGATGCCCTTTATCATGTTGTGTTTTTAATCGTCAATTACTTACATAGTAGTTGACCTAAAATTCATTTTTGTATTATTTATAAACGTGTTGTTAGAATAACTTTCAGAAAACTTATAAAAATACATAATTTTAAAAATTTATATCTAATTTATCAGAAAACATATATTGAGCATCTACTACATGCCAAGACCTATTCTAGACTCTGGAGTTACACAGTGAATAAAACTGGCTAAAAGTCCTGCCTACACTGAGTTTACAATCTAATGCAGGAAACAGACAAACTAACAACTAAGCAAATTGGACCAAATGTTAGAAGGTAAAAAGTACTGCAGAGAAAAATGTTCAGCAGAGTCAGGGAAATCAGCGGGGGAAGAGGAGATGCATTTTTAAATGGAGTTTACTAAGTCAAGTCTCACTGACAAGGGGCTATCTGAGCAAAAACCTGAAGGAGGAGAGGGAGTGCAGCATTTGCGGGGATCAAATGATACCCCAATTATACATCGTTCTCATCTATCCATTAAAGAAAGTTTGCTGGGAGCCCAGGATAATAAAAATCAGAACATTTTATAACTGGAAGAAGCCTAAAAAATTAATGAACCCTCCTTTATCTCTGAACGAGATAGCTTAAGCCAGAAAAAATAAGAACTTCGGGCAAGGCGGTGACAGCTGGAATGGAAATCTTAACCAGTATGCTACACACTGCACTTTTAAGCTGAAGATGTCTTTTTGTTTCAAAAGACATGCACTGTTCCAACAGATAATGAAATCCACAAAATAAATCTTACAAACATAAATATATTCTAGTAATCTAATCCCATAGACACCAACCCTTGGTCTGAGCATCTGTGGAGGACACCGACCCTCCTGTCTATGAGAACCTAAGTTTCGGAAATCCATGAATTAATCAAACTTTCAAAAAGTAGCCATTGGGTAGAGAGCACTAGAAAGGAAACAGATGGCGTAGTTCCTGTGTGCCTTCACGAGTGAGGCCATCTCTAAATCTCTCAGCAAAACACCTAATAGTCTCCTTCCTTTATTGCTCACACCTCATCTACTCTTGGTTTTCAATACTGAAATCACATATTTTCAGATAACACTTCTCTTTGAAAGACAATAATACAAATTCAAAAGCTAAAAGAATAATTAAATGCAGTAAATATTTTAAATTTAACTGCAGAGACACCTGTGAACCAGCAAAGGAAGAAAATACAGTGTAGCAACTGATCAATGTGATGTACCCCCCACCGCATAACCATGGGCTCCTCGCACAGTGTGACGGGCACTGGTTCACCAGCAACCCCAGATACTATACTGAGGGGGGCTTCACCAGTATCGAAGGCAGCCCTGAATCTTTTCACACTTTCATTGTCACCCAAATGAAGGCTATGCAAGGCACATGCCAAACAAAGTCTTTCTATATGCAAAGCTGGAGAAGAGTAGCTGACATCTTAAATAACTGGTTTGACACTGAAAGCAGTCATAGCAAGATGGGGAAGACAGAACAAAGAGAAGGCAATTTAACAGGCACAACTCAAGTGCTAGCCTGTTAAAGCAGGAAAGAACTCGTGTTTTAGTATTTACTAACATTTTCAAAATTATTCCTACATCATACGAAATTAATTATTTGGGTTTTTCTTTTGTTTGTTTGTGTATTATCACAAAATCATAGAATCTGGAAGGGAACTGGGGCAGAGATTGCTACTTATCCCCCGATGGTTACTTTCTTTTTCTTAGAGCAGGGGTAAGCGAGCTTTTCTATAAAGGTCTAGCTAGTAAATATTTTGTACTTTGTGGGCCAGACGGTGTCTACTACACTATTCACCTGTACTGTTGTAGTGTTAGTCACGGACACGTGTAAACAAATGGGCATGGTTGTGTTCCAATAAAGTTTTATTTACAAAAACAGGGAGCAGGCTGGATTTGGCCCAAGATCCCTATTCTGGAATAATAGCTTGGCTTATGGCTGCCTAGAATATGGACTACATTTCCCAGCCTCCCTCGCAACTAGATGCGTCCATGTGGTAAGTCCTGGCCAATGTGAAGTAAGTAAAAGTAGTGCATCCATGCCATTCTTCCCTGCTCCTTCCATTCTGCTGCTTGGAATACAGACATAATGGCTGGACTGCCACTTTGCACTGTGAGGACAAGAGTCCATGATGGAGAAGAAACTGGAAGTAGTATGAGTGACTACAGTCTCTATACCAGCCCTGAGCCACCTATGTCCAGAATTTTATGTGACAGAGAAATAAAAATCTATTTTGTTTAAGCCTCTGTTCCTTTGAGTCTCTGATATTCTAAAAAAATAAATAATCTTAAATTAACACAGAAACTCACAGATCATCTACTCGACCCCCTCGTGTTATAGATGACAAAATAAAAATAAGGCTCTGAAAAGATGAGTAACTTACCTTGGATCAATCATTTGTTAATACTAGAGAAGGCCTATATTCTAAGTGTTCTGATTCTAAATCCAACGCTTTTTCTAGATTTATATAAGACTAACACTCCTGTAAACATATGTTTAAATTACAAACATTTGTTATTTTCTTTGTGTGATTTTTTTTCAACCCTTTAAGCCATTTGATTTTCCTGGCAATGGGAGCTCAGCTTTATTCTAAAAGTGAAAAGAAAAATATTTTTATTTATAGAAACTTGCTTTATGATAAATTCTTTCAAATACTATTTATTTCAGAATGTAAAGTGTTTTTGACTAATTTTCCACCTAAAACAGCAGGAAACTCCTCCAAATTCCTTTCTAATGATCTTACATATAATATTATTGTCTTCAATCATGAGATACACCCCAAAAAATAAGTGTTGTGGTTAAAAGTTTAAATGTGTTTATGTCAGAGTGAGCTGACTTCAACTTTAACCAAAATTACCAGCAAAAACCTAAAATCACAGAAAGAAATCAAGAGAAATACACCTTTGTGGATTTTTCAAAGCACATTCATATCAATTATTTAATTGATCAATACAACAGCTCTATGAACAGGTATTATCTGCTTATACAGATAAGAAAACAGACAAGGGGAAAATGAAATGACAATGTAATAACATGATAAATTTGTAGAGTTCTTTCAGTCATTAAGTACTTACACTTAATATTATTTAATCTTATGGATTATTATTTATTCCCATTTTATGTCTAAGGAAACTAAGACACATGAATGACATACTTTGCCCAATATCACAAAGTGAAAGAGCAAAGACAGGCCACAAATCTGATTTCAAAGCCGGAGCTCTTTCAGGCCTGAGAGGAGAAATCTGCTACCAGAATCCAAATCCATTGTGCCTTCTAAAACTGAAATCTAGTCTCTTAACTCCTACTTACTTTTTCAATTAGTTACACTGTCTCCTAAAACAAACTCAAATTTTTAAGACAAAAATTATGCAATTTGGGCCAGGCATAGTGGCTCACACCTGTAATCCCAGCACTTTGGGAGGCCAAGGCAGGAGGATTACTTGAGGCCAAGAGTTTGATATCAGCCTGGGCAACATAGTGAGACCCCTGTCTCTACAAAAAAATTTAAAAATTAGCCAGGCATGGTGGCACGCACCTGTACTCCCAGCTATTTGGGAGACTGAGGTGGGAGGATTGCTTGACCCCAGGAGTTCAAGGTTACAGTAAGCTATAATCATGCCACTGCATTCCAGCCTGGGTGACAAAGTGAAATCCCATCTCTTTAAAAAAATTATTTACATTTGAAATTTAATCCTATCAATATAAGAAAGAACAAAATAACTCAACTGAAGAACCTAGCTATTATGTTCACCACAACACAAAGTACAGCAAGAGACCAGAATCTTGATTTCTGCTATGCTCAAGCATTTGTAAAGGTGTATTATAACATTAAAACCATTTTTCTTGTTCTACTTATAAAGCAGTTTTCATTAATAAGTTTAATGTTGTACATAGTGAATGTCTGAATACAAATTAAACATATTTATGAAGAATTTCTGATAGTCAAAATTTTATTCACTTGTTCCTTATATCCCTCAAAAGAAAAGAAGGTTTGAGGTAAAAGGAAGACATTGATACTTTAAAAAACCATGAACAAGATTATCAACTAATAGAAAAGGTAATGAAGGATCACTACACAGTCTCTTTCTTTGACGTTTGAGTCCCCTAAAATGGGAGAGGTGCTCGTTTGTTTACAAAAATTTCAGTATGCTTTTTAGAAACAGCAGTGTATATCAAGTGACTGACAAGGTATTGCAATATATAAGTATCTATTCACTTTTTGCATTTAATGTATAAATATCCATTCACTTTTTTGCATTTTCAAAAGGGTTTGGTATTTATATGGTATATATCTCAAACAAATTTTAAGGAGATGTTACTAAATAATATTGAACTACTCTACACAAAAGGAGCATACACAAATCGTCCATTGCTTAGGTAATAAGAGAAATGTGCACCTATAATGTTTCTAAATATCCACTTTAGTCAAAAAACCAACATAAATTATATTCATCTTTATTGCAAATACAGATACGAGAAGAATTTCAGTACAATGATTGAAAAAATTAACTTATTAGCCTGAAATCTAATTGGTCTAACAGTAACAGATCCAAATAACCCCAAGTTCTTCTTTCCAGCCAAGGGAAAGATGCCACAACAGGAAGTCAAGCCTGGCAGCTAAGCAAATTTGCCACGGTCCCTCGTGAGATGGTTCAGGTTACCAAAGGACATTACTTCAACGTCAAATGATGTCCAAGCACATGTTTTATTATTTAGATAAAAGAGCAAGGTACTTCCTGCCTTTGTGGTCATAACCCTATCCAGGCCATATTTAATGGCCAAGGTATCTACTAGCTCTGGGTGTGATTTCTATGAGTCAACAGAAAGCATCTCTGAGGAAACGAGAGACGATGGGATGAGCTGGGAGTCAGAACGGCTTGTATGCCACTGCTTGTGAGGCCACGGATGCTAGAGTTGGCACCTACAGCTTTATTTATTCGTCTGTACAACAGGGATGATGTTACACCCCATGTCCTGCTTTCCCCCTTCCCTCATCTCTTTCAATAGTAATCTTGATTCCCCTGACTTTTTATGGAGAATGGAATAGTTGATGAATAGGGAGGGAAGCCCGCCATTCTCATTAATAATTAATATTTGTGTTAGCTCTTCACACTTAAAAAGTAATTTTTAAGCTTTTTAAAACTTGAAAATGGATAAGATTATACCATTTCACAGCCAGTGACAATGAGGCCAGGGAAATTATTTAACTCACCCAAGGTTACACAGCTAGTAAGTGGCAGAGGCAGCTCTTCAACCCAGACCTTCCGACTCCAAAACCCATACCCTTTTTCTTACAGTACATGGGCTCGCTACAAAGCAGGTAGGGTCACCCCACTTTAGCAGGGTATGGGCCTGCTAAAATGGGACCATGCCCAGTAAGAAGTTCCTGGGTTCTCAAAAGTAGAAAATCAACCATCAACCTACCTCACTCCTGTATAGTCCCCTGTAGTCTCCCCCCAAAAGGCAAAAAGTACAGAAATTCAACCTCTCAGTTCCATCTCATGTGCCAAATGAGAAAAAGAACATATGCGTGTGTGTGTGTGTGTGTGTGTGTGTGTGTGAATATACATATATGTATCTGAAATTTAAACTGCCAGGAAAAGGTGTTACATATACCCAAAGTAGAGTGGTAAGACACTGATTAACTTGAATGCCTAGTAAATAAGGTTGCTCACAGAAATCAGAGGATTCTGTCGGGTTGGGGGGGCATGGCAGGATGTTTGCTGGCTCACCTTTGGTAAAAACGTTGTCTAATTCAAGCCCTCATTTTAGAGATGCAACTCCTGAGAGTTGTACAGGTAAATATTTTCCTTCATACCTTCATCAAATCTACTGGGCATACCCTGTGGCTGCTGATTTCACCAAGGACACAACACACTGAGCAGCAGCAATGCGCCTACCTCTGCTCCTGACACTTCATTCTTTCCCCTGGGTTTTCAGTCCTTTTGAAAAGATCCCTAATCTTTCCCAACCCAAATTTTACTCACAAGTCAATCTCGCTCTGTGAACAAAACATAAAATTTTTGATGACTAAGACTTCCAAGGGGCCGCTGGGCCATTCTGAACATCAAGACAATCCTGGTGCTCTGAACGAGGATGGAGAAACCCACGGAACACTGGGCTGCATGTCTCTGAGCCAGAGCATCCCTCGCAAGTAGGCGATGTTTGTTTCTGTTTCTGTGTGCGTGTGTCCGCCGCACGTGGGCTTGGGAAACAAACCCCAAACATAAGGACCGTGCTACGAATTATCAAAGATGAGTGAAACAGAAACATTTCAGCCGAGGGATTTGGTCAACGGACACTTCACTGCACTGTGCTCAAATACATGAAATCAAGACACTCAAAATTTTTACCCCCTAAGAGTTATGAAAAGTAGCCATATTTGAAATGGAAAAATAAATGGAGAGTAAATAAATCATAGACATAAAAATTTAACGCTGGCTTCACACCGATTCAGCTGAAATCCATTTCACGTGTACCATGCTACACTTTTAAAGCAATTGCCCTTTTATCATTTATATTGTATTTCTGATCCCCCTTCAGTTCCGATGAGATGCTCTAATCCTCAGTCTTTCACTTTAGCATATCAAGTCTCTCGCCTTCTCTTCTATTTTCCTACCTCCTATTAGCCACACTTTTTGTCTCTTACCATTAAAATCCATTCCCTCCAGGTAATCTTTCCTATGAATGTTTCGACACATCCTGAGTCCCAGCTTCGCTTTTCTTCCTTAGTTTCTTTTTCCTGGAATATCTCATAAAGTGAGTAATACAGTTATTACTAATAGCAACTTTCCAGGCATGGTGCTCAGCCCACCATATACATTCTCTCATTTAATCCTCAGAACCTGTGATACTCAAAGAGGTTAATGAATTTGTCCAGGGTCACAGATGGCCTACTAGGGTTGCCAAAACTGTGAGGTCTTTGAGAGTAGGATCCCTCATATATTGCTTCTTCAGCACCAGGCACAATGCCAGGCCCATAGCAGAAGCTTCGTGAATATTTGTGCATGGACGGGTAAGTAGGTGGGAGGGTGGATGCACGAATGGATAGATGGATGAATGGATAAAGAGGCGGAGCAAGAATTTCAACAAATCTGTCTGCCTCCAAAACTGATCCCCTTAACTACTATGCTATATGTCTTACCTGATACATAAAAAGTTATAGGAGAAAGAATTAGCACAGTAAAAATTCTAAAATGTAAGCAGCTCCTCTAAGGACCAATTCAATCTACGTAATACAGCACTGTATTATGGATCGCTAGGTGTATAGCTTGCAGAAACTGCTGTCTACACCTCATTTTCATCAGCCCTACACTGCAGAGCGTAGGGTTTCCTCTGCAGTATTGTTGTGAGGACTGCAAACAATGCACAGAAGGCTCCTCCCTCACACCACGCCTGGCTCAGAGTGGGAGCCTAACAAAGGTCACCTGTTTTTACCGTTGTGGCACAGACCTGTACTGAAGGAAGGATGCCAGTTTGATTTGGATTCTCAAAAGCTACATAGATTTTTAAAAGTGCTTTCACAAAGATTTGTCCTTTTGATCTTTACAGCAATCTGAGGGTAAACACTAAACCTTGCAGGAGGAGACAGATGAGGACCGAGTATCAGATGACAACTGCACTCATGGCCCCTCAGCCTCCTTCCCCTTTCTGGAATCAGCTTCTCTGCCTGGGCAAAGAAGACAAATTGAACTGGTCGATTAAATATAATAGTTGAAAAGAAACAAGTATATTAGACAAACGGGTTACTTAGTATGAAATGACTTATAGGTATCACTATACGTGTCGTTGTAGCAAAAGAGTGGAAACAACTGAATGTCCATAAATAGGGGACTGAATGGACTACGATCCTCCCACACAACAGAGTACCATGTGGCTGTAAAAAGAAACGGAGCAAGGTCTCTACACCGCCATGTGCGGAATAAGGTGTACGGTATGCCAGCCTTTGGATGAGGGAAAAAACACTAATGTGCAATACCGATGTATATATTACATACACTGCATACGCAATACACGTATTTACTTACATACCCAAAAAGAAATAAAAGAAGGATAAACTAATAAAAATGGCTTCCTGTAGAGGGAGGGAGAGAATTGGAGGAAACCGGGATGGAAGCAAGGCCTCTCTGAATATACTTTGTTTCCTGTTTTGACTTTCAAATCCTATAGCCTACATAATTTAAAATACAAATTTTACTTAAAATATAAAAATAAAGTAATCCCTAAAACTAAAAACTGGAAACAAACTTCACACCATATCAGACATAACCAAACAGAGAAGAATTATTTCAAATAACTTTAGGACAGTGTTTTGCACATGCATAGTGAGAGATGGCTTTCGGACAAAAGAACCACAAAGAAGCCTAAATTTGCTTTTAGTATCTCATGGTTCATGGTAATACTGAGAGTTAATTTCAAACTTTATACACAAACACACTTAGACACAGTAATTATGTTAAAGTCATTTGAAAAAAGATTTTTACCATTAGAAAAAAGAGATTACAATATAATGTCAAAGAAGTTAAATAATAACTGGTAATCTTAAATTTGAAGTGCAAATACCAGTATAAACTCACGATCTTTTTCTCTTTTTATTAAAAGAAGGCCCAGAGACAATGACAATATTGTAGCAGTAAGCACCCCTGATGTCTAGACGATGGATTCCAGGTACCGTTTTCTTTTAAAAGGAACCAAGACTCCTTAGAGAAATACGACTGACCCCAGGTCTAGGGCAGGAAATATGTAAGATAAGTCCTACTTTGTCATGCCAGAAACCACAAAGACTGCTGAGGTGGTGCTGCAGGAGATAGGTGCTAACTTTACGGGGCTCCCAACGGCCAAAGATTGGGCAACTGAAGCACCAAAGGGAAAAATGACTGCAATGGATTCAAGCACATCAAACATATAAATATGCATTCATAATACTTTTTAAAAGCTTGCTGGTCACTATGCAAATTTCCTAGAATATGAATTTTTACTCTGAACACTAGTAAATAAAGAGAAAGAATCACATAAGAAATACCGGTCATTTGGTGAACTGATTTGGAGCAATTCAAAGAGAAAGATTCGTAATGCACCAAGAGCATGAATATCCCTGCCCCAACACTTCCTAGCTGTCTCCTGCCCCTGAAGGTTTCTGCTGCTTTACTCCTATGATCAAGACTAAAATAGTCCCATCTTACAATTTTACTTGAATGAGTTACTTCTCTTAGCAGGCACAGTTTAACAAAATGCCTTCAAATTACCACTCTAAATTAGACTAATACTATTGGTTTTAATTCAGAAAACCTAATAAGATTTTCTAAAGGAGAATTAAATTTAACACAGTCTCATAACAGAAAAAGGAGAAAACCGATTTTTATTGAGCATCTACTATATGGTTTAAGATCTAATTATCTCATTTAATCTTTTGCAATGGCCCAGGGGAATGATGACTCACATTTTACAAATGAGAAACTGAAACTCTGAGTGGGTGAGTGACTTGGCTGAAAGCACACGTCTGCTTTACGCAATCAATCTGGGATTCACAGACAGGTCCCTCCACTCCATCAGCATGCCCACGGCAAAGAAAAACACATAATGTTGATATTGGTCATGGCCAGAGTTTGTGGGGATGCAACATTGCTACAAATACCAGAGTGATGAATCAGTTAATAATTAGTCCCCTTTTAAGAAAATAACATAACTCTATGGGGAATGTGAGAATAAATGTTCATTTGGTGCCCGTGGCCTTGGGGAAATTACTTAATCTAAGATTTTAGAGAAGGAAGAAGCTAGAGTTCATTCCAGTCCAAGTTATTGTTTTCTAGATTAGAAAACAGACCTGGAGAGAAAAACTGAGAAGTCTAGAGTCACAGAGTGGGTTGGTGGAATGCGGGCAAAGACACTGCCCACCTATGTACCACCGCAGCCCTGGGGAAACCTGGGAGGCGAAACACCAGCAGACCCGGCATTAGCCTGAGCCATGCTGCTGAATTAAGAAAGTGCATTTCCAGGGCGCTGACTCCTAGGCAAGGCATGAAACATGCTGGCGAACAGTGTTGCTTTCTAAGCACGGGTCTGAGGTGGTTGGGCATGGTTATAACAGCGGTCAGCACTGTTTATTGATAAAAACAAGCATGATGATTTGTAACTGTTCTCACTACGACCCCTGGAGAGCTCTGCAGTTGAGCTGGTTATACAGCAGGAACCTACGCGACCAGTAAAATATAGAAAACATTTAAAACATTTTAAAATGTAGAAAGTATTTTTAAAATATAAAAGACTCCAGCCAAGAGACCCTTTTGGACTCCATGGTTCCTGGGTGTTCCAAGCACATGTCCATGATGCCTGATATAAGAGAGAAAGTGGGTCCTGCCACACCCTTTTGAGGGGGACCATTGGAATCTGACTCTTGCCATGAGATAGCCTGCGGTTGCAAAGTATATCTTTACTTTAATGCTGATGCTACAAAGTATCCTTTCCTGCAACAAATGCCGATGCATCAATATTGTCATTTTGGGTCCTCTGAGTCTTAAAGAGATTGCCAAAAAGTCATCGAGCCCTGTTTAACTGCCATCCTTAGTGCACTGGCTAAGAACCTGGCACATTGTAGGCACTCAACATTTCTTAAATTAGTTGATTAATAAAAAAATAAGAGAATCTGAGTATCTTAACTTATTGTCCACCATAACCTTTTACAAATGTTATCATTAGCATTGAAAAAAAACAAATGTAATTCAGGATGATAAATATCTCTCTGCCCAAAAGACAAAGAGACTGTGATTGTCACTTGCAGTTCCTAATATCCTGAATTTATCTCAAGATTGACCGAAATCATATTATTATAAGTGAGAAGACACTAACAGCTACTATAGAATGTTAGTTTGCAAGAACCTTCTTCTTCTCCCTCAGAGCACACCGTGTTTGAGTGTGGTGTCAGCATAGGTCTCAGGGTCAAATGTGGTCACCTGACCTTGGAAACAGCCAGTAATGCTAAAGTACATCCATACCTAAGATACTCTATTTGTATTAATATTTAAAAGCTTAATTTCAGCCAGGCATGGTGGTGCACGCCTGCCATCCCAGCTATTTGGGAGGCTGAGGCAGGAGGATTGCTCGAGCCCAGGAGTTTGAGGCTGTAGTGAGCTATGATCATGCTATTGCACCTAGCCTGGGCAACAGAATGAGACTCTGTCTCTAAAAAATAAATTAAAATTTTTTTTTTACAAAAATACAAGCTTAATTTCAATGTTAAAAAGAAGATCTATGTATACATTTATAAAACTAGTACAAAAATGAACTTTATAAGCCACTCTTACAGAATTAAAAAACACACATAGAAGAACTGTTTATTCCTCCAGAAAAATGAAACAAATCAAAGCACATTCAAATCTCTCCCGCATCTAAGCACGCAGTGACTCCCAAAGGCTGCACTCTGAGCTCAGTGACACTGGCTTGAATCTCACCATCCAAACCCCAAATCAGTGGCTGAAGACAGGTGATAAATAATTGGTCACTTAACAATAAAAATTACAGTAATTTTTTTTAAAAAAATTATACTCCAATCTAATCCCCTTACCACAGAAATAAGTATCTTGATTATTCTACAGTGAAAAACAAATCAGAATTTTCCAAGACTACTCCCTTGTAAAGACAAACTAATATCTAACTCTCTATAATTCTACACACCAAAGGGCAGGTCCCCCAGCAAAGGCGATGCTGAAAGATCAAAGTGCTCTGAAAGCGAGTGTTGTTAACCAGAGCTCAGTGTCAAAGGCTGCTGTAGAGTAGGTGGCAGTAGAATCTTAAAACTATCAGAATGTTGTTTCGTTAGAAATAGTGGAAAAACTGAATGGAAATGATGACAATGGCATATGCTTATTATAACATTTCAGTAAAAATCACACATTGATATTTATATACTCCAAGCAGTATAAGAGCCTAGAATCCTGGCTCTACCACTTACTATTTGCCTTTAAGCAAGTTGCTTAAACCTCTCTAGGCCTTTGTTTCCTCATCTGGAAAATGGCATAATTAATATTAATAATACCTACTGCATAGGCATTTGTTACATGGATGAAACGATATTATCCACATAAAAATGCTTAGACAGGGTCTTGCACTTAGTAAACAATCAATGTCAAGAGTTGTTTTATTATCATCATGATTACAGAGTTTTCATTCTCAGAAATGCCCAAACTCCACAACTTCAAATGTAAGGTGCTATTGTCATAAATAATAATTTTCTTTCCTATAATACGATTAGGTTATATTTTCCCACTTATATTGTAAATAAGCTCTGAAGTTAAATAAGCTTCAAAGCAAATCACCGTTCACTACTTCCTTTGACCCTTACCACAACACAGACAGATGGGGAGAGATTATCCTCATCTTACAGGTAAACTTCCGGTTTTAGCTGAGGTTTAGGGAGGTGAGTGACCTGCCCAAAGTCACTCAGCTAGTAACCAGCAATGGCTGGATTCGAGGGCGCCCTGGCTAACTTCTCATGCAGGTCTCTTCCCGTCATTACAGACTTTGCCAAATACCAACTTCGTGAGATTTAATTAGTTTCCAGAGATAAATGTGACCCCACGTGGTTAGCAGAAAGAGCATGAACAGGAAGAGTGTACTGTGACAGTGATCCCTGTTGGGCAGAAACACACTACACACAGGAGGAGCGAAGTGGGGTCCACCGTGGTGTTTCAGTGACATCCTCGTCAAACACTGGGGCCGCCGCCTCCCACCAGGCACAGGCGCCCCACGAGACCACAGTGCGAGCCAACTGTGCTGAAGTAACTGAAGCAGATTTCCCACCCCAATGCCAGAAAGCACTGCTCTCTCCCTCACACACACACACACACACACACACACACACACACTCACACACTCACACACACTCACACTCACACACACACTCACACTCACACACGCACACTCACACACACAACCTGCTTGCCTTTAGAGCTCTGTTTCTGACCTAGGGATAAACTGCTCTTTTTTTTTCTTTGTCAGAGTGAGCCTTACCCTCCCCTGCTGCTTTGCTTTTGCCCGAGCTGTTCCTCCACAGGGAATAAACGCTTTTCCTCCAAACTCCAAATGGCAAATTCTACTTTCCCTTAAAAGCCTGGTTAAAAGCCATTTCCTCCATGAAATGCAACTCAAACACATTATCCCACCAGCCAAAAAAATCTCTGCAACCCAAATCTTCTATTAATTTATTTAGACAGCCTTTTCTGTCGTATTTCATAAGCTTTCTCCTCTCAGATCGACAAGCAAGGTAAGGCTCTGCTCTGAGTCTTTGGATCTCCTGAGCCGTGCACAGGCACGGTGCCTGGCATACAGCTGCTGTGCAACGGTGACGTCAATGAGCAACTGATCGAAGCCTGGTCCTTCGATACGCGTCTGGCGCTTCATCTTTACCACAGAACACAACACGAGCAAATTGCTGTGGAGGGTCAAGGTATTTATCCAAATCGTTTTGTAAAATGAAAAGAGAACTTGAACTCAAAAACTTTGTCAGATGAGAAATTAAAACTATTTTTAAATCTCTTTCAGATAAATTTCTCAATTCTCCATTTCATTCTACATGCATAAAAAAGGATTCAGAGAACAAAAGACTTAAATAAGTCCTTTAAAAAAAATCTGTGCTCAGAGAGTAAGAAGGATTCAATTGATAAAAATTCAAAAAAAACCAAGAAGTTTTACAAAGAATTATCATCCCTGTTTAATCGTACTATAATACAACAGGCTACCCTCTACTCTTAGTCGATCTATCTCTTGACTATCATTATTTGTGGTCTATCTGCAAAGAAAAGAAAAGGTATGTGAGCTGGAAATAGAAAGCCTTTTATCAGAACACAGTAGACTATCCAACATTGTATAAATTGCACTGGCAATGATTCAAAAAAAAAACATAAAAAACTGCTAATGACAAAACCAGAATGGAATTGGCACTCTGTGGTACTGCTTCTTTCATTCTGAGATTGGAGCACGGGATGAACAGACTCTGAGTTAGCCTTTTTCAATCCTGCACTCCCCTGGCTGTCTGCTGCCTCGACCACACCACTCTGGAACTCTGCAGCCAAGCACCCCTAGATCCACCTGAGCTCTCTACGCCATTTTTCCACAAGGAGTTGCCTATCTAGCCTCTGCTTCTACCGGTAATTGAGAGGTGGCTTTGGTCAATAATGCATTCAGGGCACATCAAGTCCTACCCAGCACTCTGCCACGGCCCCAGTAACCCTGGGGGTCAAAGCGGCACATGCAGAAGGAAATGGGATGATCTAGACAGCTCTGCTCCCTAGTCTGGCTGGAAAAGGGACACACAGGATGGCTTCCCCATGCATGCCCTGGGGAACACTGCTCATGGGGACGATGCCACTAAAAAATTGAGTTGTATGGTCCAATAAGTTTGGAAAAGACTCTGAATCTTCTTCTGAGAGTTTCATAAAGCATACTGGTATATGAAGGGTAATGAAAAGTCCTCCAGTAAAAAATTTTACAATACTTTGTTTAATTCAGCAAGTCCCACATTTATTTTACTATGAAACTTCTATCTAGTGACACCCTTTAATGTTGAAACTTAGTTTGGGAAATGCTTGAGACCACTCTATGATTAACAGCTATGTGGCTCTGAATCTAGCCACACGACAACTCTTGGTTTCCCTGTCTAAGAATCATTGCTCAGCAAAGGGTTAGTGGAAGAGTTAAACTAGAAATGGAGGGTTTAGATTTTCCAACAACCAAACCATAAAATAATCTGGAAATTTTACCTTAATATAGGAAAACATATATTTTTGAAACCAAGATAGAGGAAAACATATTTTTTAGGTCACAGATACAATGGTCCACAGCAGCATATTCTCTATAAAAATATTTATAATCCTGGACCCACAACCCAATTTTATACGTTTTTACATGTGTGAGATGAAGCAGGGAACAAAGTGATTACCCAAATATTTCAAATCTACTTCACTTTCTACGGGGATATCATCTTGCCTGTTCATTTTCAGATAATTGAAGTTTACTGGGTTTGAATGTGGAATTGGAGAAATTGGGAGCCTAAATCACCTGAAAAGTTATCATAATCCTACACGATTTAAATATATTAAAATTTAATAAATTGAGCCTTTAGGAAGATATGGTCATTTAGCCATCTTTGATATCACTAAGAAAATACCTAGGATATTACATGATATACTGAAAATTCCCCCAATATCTGAGAATTAATGTTTCCACATTTCTAGGTATCCAGTTTACTATGAAAGAGGATCGGAGTACTAAGTACTACAGGTATGTGTATCAAATCTCATAAACATCGGTTTGCCCAGACATAAAACATCTAAAATAAAATTCATAAATTTCCTTTTTAACTTCACTCATCTCCAGTAATTCAATTAAAATCTGTTCACATTTATGAAGGGGAAATCCTGATACCATGGAATTGATCTATAATTCAGATTATCAATTTTTTTTAACTCAACACTTTAAGACCCATACCCATGCCAACCCATAATAACATCTCTTCAGATTTAAGTTTGGATGTCATCGCTTATTTGATTTTTTTTATTGAGAATGATAAAACATAAATATGCAAAATTCTTTCTTTCCAAAACACAGTAAATATGGCACATGGTAACACAATCTAAACCAAGGAGAACACATTCCAGGATTTCCTCTTCCTAAAATCTGGGGGGAATGGCAGCTGTTAATGAACTTGTTTAACACTTTGATGTTAGATTGAACTTTCTCTTCACCCATTCCATTTCATGGTCAAAATGGTCATGTTTTCAAGAAGCCCTAATGGCAGTGCCTTACCAGTGTAGATGCTGGCATTGGAAGCTGGGATACCAAACTGTGACTCGATGAACTTGGGAATGAAGGTAATGAAAGCAGTTACAATGGCACTCTCAGCTGTGTATGACAAACTCACAAAAAGGAATGTCATGTTGCTTAAGATCCTGACAGCTGCTCTTGGTAGGTCTACAAAATGACAAAAATGACAAATGAATGTTATAAACAATGGATGGAAAACAAAATAAAACTGAATTGTTTTTGAAATGAACTGGAAATTGCCATTCAGCAATATTTGCCACAAGAAAATAAAAATAGAAAGATCCGATGACGATTAGGAACCATCCTGTTTATTAAATAGATTTTGTTTGGGTTTGATTTTTTTTAATTTCAACCAGGATAAGAAAATTAAGTAAAGTATCTAAAAACATACCTGTACACAAATATCCTTATAAGCAGTACCCTACTGATGACTCCTATTTCAAAAACTGTTTAAATTATTTGCATTTTTTCATTGATTAAAACAATGTTATTCTCTGTTAAGACCTCAAAGTATACTAAATGTGTAAAGTACCTGAAATACAATCCTAAATTACAATTTTTACTTCACTCAACTACCATTTCCCTGAGAAAAGCATTCTGAGTTGACAACTTTGTAGGCCTGCATTACAGATGCCCACAGCGAAGGAACAGGTATATGATGTTGCACATCTGACCTGCCAGCCTCATTATGAAACAGGAAATAATCACAACTAACAATGCTAAAAGGCCATCAGGTCAGACACTCCAACATACTTCGAATGAGGCACAAAGAGTCGTGATCTCCAAAGGGGAAGGAGATCCCAGAGGCGGGGGCTTAGCACCTGCTGGGCCACCCCTCAAGGAAGGAAGAAAGAGAAGTCTCATCTTTGAGCCTAGTCATTTATTTCACAGAACTTGCCAAATACATGCTTCAAGATATATGTGCAAGTATTTTCATTGCAGCATTGTTTATCATAGCAAACATTTAGGGGGAAAATTTAAATGTGCATCAATGGGAAACGTTTAAATAAATAAATGTTTAAATAAATTATGGCACAGCCACAAAATGGAACATTATGCAGTAGTTAGAAATGAAATAGAGCTGTATGTACTGGCATAAAAGAACTCCAAGACATATTAAAGCAAGCTGCAAAAATACACATGCATGGGTGAGTAATCATATTTCAGTAAAAATAAAACAAACTTAAACAATGTATTTATATATGGTCAAATGTATACTTCTCAATATATAACAGAAAACTATTTAGAGTTTAAGTTTGTGAATGGGACTAAGATTGGGAAAAAGAGGAAAAAAGGAGATTCTTGTATATACACTTTTGTAATTTTTGCTTGTTTATAATGTGAATTAATATACATTCATATAATCTTTACGTATCTTCATGGAAAAGGTAAGCTGCATTATTTTTTTTGCTGCACTATTTTTGACAATATAGTCATCTCAGAGAACAGTTATCTCCTTATGCTCCAACATAATGAAGACATTTCATTAAAATTAACCAAAAACTTTCATTAAAGCTATAATTCATAGCCTCCTATTCACCAGAATTTAAAACTTAGAATGTCAAGACTATTCACTATCATGATTTCAAAATTTAAACTAAATTTAATTTTCAGTATCTTAATTTAACTTTTTAAGTTTAAATTAACATTTAAAAGAAAAATTAAGATGCATGATTTATTTTTTAACATGGATAAACACACCAGAGGAAAACATAATCAAAGTACTTCATAAAATTATCCTATATTCTCTTATAAACACTGTAAATTAAAATGCCATATTTAAAATTTTAAAATTGGAAAGTTAAGATTATTTATCAACATTTAAGGATTCAAATTAAGCTTAACAGTATATTAAAAGCCAAATGTGTTCACTCTAAAACATCTGGAGAAAATATAAAATAAAATTTTAATATAATA
Organism: Indri indri; assembly: GCA_004363605.1. Taxonomy (NCBI): domain Eukaryota; kingdom Metazoa; phylum Chordata; class Mammalia; order Primates; family Indriidae; genus Indri; species Indri indri. The sequence goes on along the minus strand of RJWJ010023795.1, from coordinate 7,581 downwards.
AGATAACATATGTATCACATGAATATTTTAAGTG
>RJWJ010023794.1:0-25485 GCA_004363605.1 Indri indri | reverse complement strand
GGTAGTCTCTTCTCATGTTACACTGTGATTTATTTCATGGCTGTGTGATAGTCCATTTATGGAATTCACATAATTTATCTCCTATTTAGCAGCTTTTAGGTTTGTGCCAAAATTATGGTCCTTATAAATGCCTGACATCATTGTGTTCACATTTCTGAGTATTTCCTTAGAATAAATTTTTTTTTTTTTTTTTTTTTTTGAGACAGAGTCTCACTCTGTTGCCCAGGCTAGAGTGCCGTGGCATCATCTTAGCTCACAGCAACCTCAAACTCCTGGGCTCAAGCGATCCTTCTGCCTCAGCCTCCCGAGTAGCTGGGACTACAGGCATGCGCCACCATGCCCGGCTAATTTTTTTCTATATACTTTTTTAGTTGTCCGATTAATTTCTTTCTATTTTTAGTAGAGACAGGGTCTCGCTCGTGCTCAGGCTGGTCTCGAACTCCTGAGCTCAAACAATCCGCCTGCCTCGGCCTCCCAGATTGCTAGGATTACAAGCGTGAGCCACCGCGCCCGGCCTAGAATAAATTTTTTGATGGAGAATTTCTAGCTAAAAAGGGTGTGCTACATATGGCCAGATCATCTTCAAGAGTGGAAGCTACTTCCAGTTTCTCCAGTACTATATAAGAGGGTAATTATTTCTGATAAACGTGGGTGGTTTTCTTCCTTTTAAAAGCTCTCCTTTTTTTTTGTTGAGAAAGAGTCTCGCTCTGTTGCCCGGGCTAGAGTGCTGTGGTGTCAGCCCAGCTCAAGCAACCTCAAACTCCCGGGCTCAAGCTATTCTCTTGCTTCAGCCTCCTGAGTACCTGGGACTACAGACGTGTGCCACCATGCCCAGCTAAGTTTTTCAATTTTTAGTAGAGACGAGGTCTTGCTCTTGCTCAAGCTGGTCTCCAACTCCTGAACTCAGTGATCCTCCCGCCTCGGCCTCCCAGAGTGCTAGGTTTATAGGCATGAGCCACTGCGTCTGGCCTTAAAAATTTTCTTTGTCCATTCTACCCAAAGCAATCTACAGATTCAATGATTCGATGCAATCCTCATCAAAATACCAATGACATTCTTCACAGAAATAGAAAAAATAATCCTAAAATTTATATGGGGAAAAAAAATTTATATGGAAACACAAAAGATCCAGAATAGCCAAAGCTGTCCTAAGCAAAAAGAACAAAACTGGAGGAATCACATTACCTGACTTCAAATTATGCTACACAGGTGTAGTAATCAAAACAGCATGGTATCGGCATAAAAACAGACACATAGGCCAGGTGCGGTGGCTTATGCCTATAATCATAGAATCCTGGGAGACCAAGATAGGAGTGTTTATTGAGGCCAGGAGTTCAAGACCAGCCTGAGCAAGAGTGAAACCCCTTTCTCTATTAAAAATAGAGACCTGGTCTCTACAAAAATAGAAAAGTCAGTAAAGTGTGGTGGCATGTTCCTCTAGTCTCAGTTACTCGAGAGGCTGAGGCAGGAGGATCACTTGAGCCCAGTAGTTTGAAGTTGTAGTGACCCATGATGATGCCACTTCACTGTAGCTGAGGCGACAGAGCGAGACAACATAAAAACCCAAAAAACAGATATATAGACAGTGGAACAGAATAGAGAACGCAAAAATGAATCCACACATCTAAAGTGAACTTACCTTCGGCAAAGGTGCCAAGAACATACAGTGGGGAAAGGACAGTCTCTTTAACAAATGGTGCTAGGAAAACTGGATATCCATATGCAGAAGAATGAAACTAGACCCTTATCTCTTTCCATATACAAAAATCAAATTAAAAGGGATTGAAGACTTAAATCTAAGACATAAAACCACTAAGAGAAAACATTGGGAAAACACTTCAAGACATTGGTTTGGGCAAGGACTTCTTGAGTAATACCCCCATAGCACAGGCTACCAAAGCAAAATTGGACAGATGAGATCACATCAAGCTAAAAAACTTCTGCACAGCAAAGGCAACAATCAACAAAGTGAAGAGACAACCCACAGAATGTGAGAAAATATTTGCAAATCACCTATCTGACAAGGGATTAATAACTAGAATATGTAAGGAGCTCCAACAACTCTGTAGGAAAAAATCAAATAATCTGATTTAAAAATGGGCAAAAGATCTGAATAGACACTTATCCAAAGAAGACATACAAATGGCCAACAGGTATATGAAAAAATGCTCAACATCATTAGTCATCAGAGAAATGTAAATCAAAACTGCAATGAGAAATCATCTCACCCAGTTAAAATGGCTTTTAACAAAAAAGCAATAATGAATGCTGACAAGGATGTGGAGAAAGGGGAACCCTTGTACACAGTTGGTGGAAATGTAAATTAGTGCAACCACCATGGAAAACAGTATAGAGGTTCCTTATAAAATGGAGAATAGAAAAAAGACACAGACACAGAGAGCCCATGTGAAGATGTGAAGATGGAGGCAGAGAGTAATGTTGCCACAAAGCCAAGAAACACCTGGAGCCCCTAGGAGATGGAAAAGGCTGGCATCACCTTTTTTTTTCTTTCTTTTTTTTTTCTGGAGACAGAGTCTCACTCTGCTGCTCAGGCTAGAGAGCTGTGGTATCAGCTTAGCTCATAGCAACCTCAAAATCCTGGGCTCAAGCGATCCTACTGCCTCAGCCTCCCAAGTAGCTGGGACTACAGGCAGGCGCCACCATGCCCGGCTAATTTTTTTAACATGTATTTTTAGTTGTCCAGCTAATTTCTTTCTATTTTTTTTTTTTATTAGAGATGGGATCTTGCTCTTGCTCAGGCTGATCTCGAACTCCTGAGCTCAAACAATCTGCCCGCCTCGGCCTCCCAGAGTGCTAGGATTATAGGCGTGAGCCACCGCGCCTGGCCTGGCATCACCTTTTGACAGGACAAACTCATGGACTGATGGACCCGACTCTAATGAGTGAAAAAAGTCCTGGTGAGCTGGTGGCATATATGTTCTCATTTCTGGAGGAACTCAGCAGCAGATTTTAAAGGAGCAAGAGAACCATGAGAAGCAGCTGCTATTTCCACCAACAGAGAAACCAGGAAGAATCATTTACTGCAGTTCCCACCAGGAAACAAGAATAAAATGTCCATGTTCCTAAGAAAATCCATCAAGGAAGGCAAGAAAGGTCACAAAAATTATGAGCTTCTTTTACAGAACTGGAACAGTACTGAGCAGACAGAAAAGGGATGCGTAGCCCTCCTCCACATCTGCCAGACCACATTCCAAGAAGTCAGATAAAGCCAGTCTGGCAGAGAAGAAAAAAACACAAATCACCTTCCATCATCATTTCACAACAACTGCTTTGTTCTCTATAACCCCATTAAAAACCTCAAGCCAGGCCAGGCACAGTGGCTCACACCTGTAATCCTAGCACTCTGGGAGGCTGGGGTGGGAGGATCACATGAACTCAGGAGTTCAAGACCAGCCTGAGCAAGAGTGAGACCCTGTCTCTATATTAAAAAAATAAACAGAAAAAATAAAAAATAGATTAAAAAAAAAGTAAAAACCTCAAGCCACTCATCCTAGAGGCTGGCATTCCTTCTTTCTTTCATGCTGTGCCCTTTCCTCCCTTCGAAAGTAAAATAAACTTCTTGCTTCAAAACCTAAAAAATAAACAAAAAAACCTGAAAATAGAATTACCATATGACTCAGTAATCCCACTGCTAGGTATATACACAAAGGACAGAAATTCAGTATATCAAAAAGATATCTGCACTCCCATGTTTATTGCAGCACTATTCACAATAGCCAAGATATAGAATCAACCTAAGTGTCCGTCAATGGATGAATGGATAAAGAAATTGTGGTGCTTATACACAGTGGAATATTATATGGCCACAAAAAGAATGAAATTCTGCTATTTGAAACAACATGGATGGAACTGGAGAACATTATGTTAAGTGAAATAAGCCAAGCACAGAAAGACAAATCTCACATGTTCTCACTCGTATGTGGGAGCTAAATATTAAAACCAATTTATCTCATGGAGACAGAGAATAGAACGATGTTTAACTAGAGTCTGGGGAGGGTAGTGGGAGTGGGGGATAAAGAGGGGACGGTTAATAGGTGCAAAAATATAGTTAGATAGTTAGATATAATGAACAATATTTGATCTTACAACAAAGTAACTATAATCAACAATAAGTTAAGGTATGCTATAAAATAATTGAAAGAGTGGAACTGGAATGTTCCTAACACAAAGAAATGTTAAATGCCTGAGGTGATTGATATCCCAATTACCCTGATTTGATTAATTTACATGGTATGCCTGTACAAAATATTGCATGTACCCTATAAATATATATGAATATAACTATTATGTACCCATAATAATTTAACATTACAAATTTAAAAAAATTCTCCTTGCTTTGAGAGTAGGTGAAGGAAGCCACACATTGCTTCCCTGTTTCAGTGATATAAAGGGTGACAGTGTCTGTAAACAGCCTCTGCTTCTGTGATTCCTTGCAGGGCATCACGGGGCTATACCGGGGCATGGCCGCCCCTATCATTGGGGTCACCCCCATGTTTGCTGTGTGCTTCTTTGGGTTTGGTTTGGGGAAGAGACTACAACAGAAACACCCAGAGGATGAGCTCAGGTGAGTACTTATAGGACTGGAGCACTTGATGCTCTTCTGCCTGGTATTGTGTCATGGGTTAAAGAAAGAACCTTGCCGGACAGGAAATGGCTGTCCTCCTGGGCCCCAAGGTTGACTCCTGGGAGTCCCATATGAAGGAAGTACTTGAGTTTCCTTTGCCCTGTGAAACAAAAGGGAAAAAGAAGAAACAAACAAACAAAAGCCTCCTCCCCCCACCCCCCACGCCCCTTACCAGGTTGTCATAGTTTCTTTTATGAGATAGTATCAATTACTGGGAAGATTAGTAATACCAACCCCATAGGGCTGTTGAGAGGTCTGAATACTAAACTGTGTGTAAAATGTCATGGGCAGTACCTGGTGCTGCAGTAACAACAGCAGGAGCCTTGTTTTCCATCACCTGGTTGAGAGAAGAGAAGCTTCCAACTTTTGTTTTACTTTATTTTTACGACATGATTATAATGATTTCAGATATTGGTTTCTCTGTTAAAGTGAAATTAGTGTGTGTTTTTTTTAGTAAGCCTGAACAAGTTGGATTTGGGTATGAAGAGGCAGCTGAGTCAGAATTATAGCTCAAAATTTATAAAGTAGTTAATAGTTCATTGTTTAGGGTGACAGTCCCTGGGAGGGGCTACAGGCAGCATAGGACCCACAGAGGCCGGCCAGCCCTGGGATCCAGGAGCTCACAGGAGGAAGCCCAGGATGTCATACTGTTGTATTCTGTTACCACTTCAGGCCATAGCAGGCTGAGTGAGGGTCTGGGATGTAGACAGAGGTGCTTGTGATATGAAATTCCATTTTTAGAGTTCTTGTGACCCTCTGAATGTGCCCAGCTTCTGTAAACTGCCACAAGTGGCCCCAAATGTGGCTGGTAAGGGGTTGTTTTGAAGCTACATTTGACTGTTGGTAGTTCACGTATCCCATAGACACAGGTACTCTGCTAGCGGCCTGGTCTTTTGCATATGTTCCAGCTCACAGCTGTACCAGAACCATGCATGACCCCAGTGGAGTCATGTCTTGGTACTTTGGTTCCTGTAGTCACATTAGCACTCAGAGAAACACCCTACCTGCCTGAACAAAGATTGAGACACTTAGGACCCTACTCCAATAATCCTGTCAGCCCTGCTGCATTCACCTCCCTATAGCAGTGTCTGGGGATGATATGGAAAGGAGCATTACCAAAGGCTTTGGGGTGGAAGCCCAGAAAGGCCCAGCTCTCACAGATGCCTTCCTGGGATATGAGTGGGGAGTGGAAAAATAGGCCAGGCAGTTATAGAGTGTCCACATGGTTCCCTGTGCACACACAGAAATCTCATTTGGAGGAAAGTCCCCAGTCCCGGGAGACAAGGTATGCCCAGCCAACCAGTGGGCATCCTGGGAAAAATGGAGCATGTTGTTCTCATAGGGAGAATTTAGTTGCTGAGAAGACCGCTCAGGGACATCAGTGTGAACTAGGACCGTGAAGCTGGATAGTAGTATGAAAGCAAGTCTTTTTTTTTTTTTTGAGACAGAGTCTCACTCTGTTGTCAGGGCTAGAGCGCCGTGGCGTCAGCTTGGCTCATAGCAACCTCAAACTCCTGGGCTCAAGTGATCCTCCTGCCTCAGCCTCCCGAGTAGCTGGGTGCATGCCTGTAGGCATGCACCACCACACTGGCTAATTTTTACTATTTTTAGTAGAGATGGGGGGCGGGTCTCACCTTTGCTCAGGCTGGTCTCGAACTCCTGAACTCAAGCGATCCTCCCGCCTTGGCCTCCCAGAGTGCTAGGATTATAGGCATGAGCCACCGCACCTAGGCATGAAAGCAAGTCTCTTGACTGTTAAACAGTTAGTCTGTATGCTTGGCTGTGGATAAGCCCTGCCTGGGGTGAGTGCATGGAAAAGTAGTGCTGTTGAAACTGGTGCCCTGCCTGAGAGGAAAGGATCTATATAGTAGGTGTCCCCCTACTCCCATTCGGCATCTGTTCCTCACTTCTTCAGCTCCTTGTTGGGTGTGACTGGCTTGAAGGCTCAGTTGTCAGAGGATTGGGGTCAAGAGGGGCCTGAGGCTCAGACCAGTATGTGAAGTTTTTCAGCAACATTTACTAAGTCATGGGGACTTTGTTGAAATGTTGACTGTGACTCCGTGCTCCATTGCTCCAGACTGCGCTGGTATTGCTGATCCCAGAAAGAAAAGGAGATGCCAGAGGTGGCACAGACAGCTGTGGGTGATGCACAGTAGGAGCCTCAGATTGCTCCTCATACTCAGTGTTGTTCATTCTGTGGGGGTCGGAGTGAGGACCCATACATCTGGCCACTGGGGGACCATTTCCTGCACAGGGGCCACAAGATCTGTCATGCCCACCTGGTATCATCCCTGTCTGGGCCTTTCTCAGCATCTTATAGCACATTCCTTGCAGCTGGCCTAGTCATCCCTCAGCCTATGGAGATGGCCACAGCCATTCTACCTGGCCTTGAAGATTGACTCTTGGCTTAGAGTGTTCTCAGGCCCTTGGTGATCCAGGGAAGGTGAGATTAGAGCATAAATGGGGGTGACTGAGGTCCAGATCTTGGGTTAGAGGCTTTTCCCCCAACAACCCAGCATTTTACATATGGGGAATCGAGGCTCAAAAAGACCTAGAAACTTGTCCATAGTCACTGTGCATGGCAGGCTCAGGGGTGGAAATCGTGTTTTGCTATAAAGCTTCTCCCATGGGTAAGGGATTCTGAGTGCCCACCTCATGTGGGTGGGCCTTGTGACCAGGCTCCCATTGCTCTTGGAACTAAGACCCTTGCTCTGGGAAATTTGACATCAGAATATACCTAGAACTTGGCTTTTATGTGAAATCTGATTTGTGGCTGGGGCTTCTGCCCAGTCCAAGTGCTTATTTTTTCTTACAAAACCATCTTCTTTGCTGGGATTGCCTCTGTCCTCAGTGGTTAGTCACAAGTGCTTGCTTCTGGTTTTTGTTTTCAATGCAGCTATCCCCAACTGTTTGCAGCTGGGATGTTATCTGGTGTATTCACCACAGCAATCATGACCCCTGGAGAACGGATCAAGTGCTTATTACAGGTAAGGGTATGGTCTGGGGGAAGGTGGCTAGCTTTTTCCATTCAGTGTACAATTTTGTGTGCATGTTTGTCCTTTCACCCTTTATAAAGGCTTCAGGTCAGGTGTGCAAAACAGTTTCAAAGTTTTCAGGAACATGGAAGCAATCATAATAGAATCAAGAACACAGGCAGTATAACAAACCAACTAAAATGTCACACCTGTGACACATCAGCCCAGACCTACCCACCCTTATTAGCAGCCACTTCAGGAACTCTCAAAGATAAGTCATGCCTCATCAGAGGTAGAAGGGAGGCTGCTCCTGCCCAAGATGTCATGTGTCTTTATCAATTGCCGAAAAGTTCAGAGCCTGTAGAGTGTACTCCATTTCTATAATTTTCTAATTTTAAGAATGTTATAGCCAGATGTGGTGGCTCATACCTGTAATCCCAGCTACTTGGGAGGATTGCTCGAGTCCAGAAATTTGAGACCAGCCTGGGCAATATAGTGAGACCCCATCTCTAAAATAAATAATAAATAAATATATTAAAAATTAATAAAAAAGAATATTATATAAATGAAATCATATATCATACACAATGTAAACTTTTCAGATCGGCTTTTTTTTTTTTTGAGACAGAGTCTTGCTCTGTCAGCCCAGTTAGAGTGCAGTGGCATCATAGCTCCCTATAATCCTCCTGCCTCAGCCTCCTGAGTAGCTGGGACTACAGGCATGTGCCACTGCGCCCAGCTAATTTTTCTATTTTTAATAGAGCTGGGGTCTTGCTCTTGCTCAGGGTGGTCTCAAACTCCGGACCTCAAGCAATCCTCCCACCTTGGCCTCCCAGAGTGCTAGGATTTGCCCTGTTTGTTTCTACACAGGATGGCCTATGCTTCTGCTTTATCCCAGGCCCCCTTGTGCACTGGATCCCATCCCCTCTTGCCCAGCCACAGATATCACTTAAATAATTCCTTTTTCTCTCTCCTTCAGCATCGGTTTTTTCTCTCCACTGGATCATTCTCATCAGCATTTTTCATCTTAAAAATACAAACTTCTCTTTACTCTATTTCCCACATCAATTTCTGTGCCTCATGACTTTACTTCTCCTTACATCAAACCCTTTGAAAAAGTTTTTTGTTTTTCTCTGCTATCCCCAGTTCTTCTTGCTTCTTCTAATTGTTAAACTCACCTTAATCTGGCTTTTGCTTCATAACTCCAAGAAAAGTGCTTTTGTCAAGGTTACCAGTGATTTTTACACTTAAGTCCAGTGGTCAGTTCTTGGTCTTCGTCTTTCTTTTTAGAGACAGGGTCTCACTCTGTTGCCCATGCTGGAGAGCAGTGGCGCGATCATACTTCACTGCAGCCTCAAACTCCTGGGCTTGAGTGATCAGGAGTAGGCTGCCTCCCTTCTGATTTTCCTCCTACCTATTTGGCTCTTCCTTCTCTGTCTCCTTTGTTGATTCATCATCTTCTGTATCATTTAATATTCATGTATGCAAGGTTCAGTCCTATTACACTCATTGCCTTGATGATTCTATCTTGTCTCATGACATTTAGACACCAGTTACGTGCTGGTGACTCTCAAATTTATATCTCCAACTCAGACTTTTCCTGAACTCTAAACTAGTTTATCAGATTTTTTTTTTTTCAGGGACAGGCTCTCACTCTGTTGCCCAGGCTGGAGTGCAGTGGCACAATCATAGCTCACTGTAACCTCAAACTCTTTGGGCTCAAGTGATCTTCTCACCTTAGCCTCTCAAAGTGCTGGGATTATAGGCATAAGCCATTGCACTCAGCCGTGGGAAAGTTTTTGATAACAAATTCAGCTTCTTTAATAGATATAGAGTAATTAATATTTATCTTTTCTGTTTCATCTTTTGACCATTTTGATAAGTTGTATTTTTTTCTTTTTTAAGAAATAGGGTCTTGCTTTGTCACCTAAACTGGAGCTCAGTGTCACTACCATAGTTCACTGCAACCTCCAACTCCTGGGCTCAAGGTATCCTCCTGCCTCAGCCTCCCTAGTACCTGGGACTACAGGTGCATGCCACCACACCCAGCTAATTTATCTATTTTTTGTAGAGACAGGGTCTCACTATGTTGCTCAGGCTGGTCTTAAACTTCTGGCCTCAAGCGATCCTCCCATCTCGGCCTCCCAAAGTGCTAGGATTACAGGTATGAGCCACTGCGCCCAGCCTGTTCACCTCTTAACCAAACCTCATGACCAGCTAGACTTGGAATGCAATTGGTGCTTAATGGATATTTGTTGAAGGAATAAGTATTAATGTTTGTTTCTTTTTTTTTTTTTTGACCTTCCAAATAGCTTTATTATATTTGGGAGATTTCCTCAACTTACTTTTCAACTTTTCTGTTGATTTTATTTCTAATCAGTACGTGAATATTTTGTGATACTTTTACCTAGCCTTTTTCATAGTGCTTTCTGCAATAGCGCACGTTCCAAATACTTATCAATTTGATGGTGAAATCTTTCATTGCTCTAATACATAATGACCACTTTGGAGTATCCGTAACCTGCTGGGTCTGTTGACTTTGATGTTGCTGTTCTGACCTGATGATCCCCCCTCCCTCCCAGATTCAGGCTTCTTCAGGAGAAACTAAGTACACTGGTACCTTGGATTGTGCAAAGAAACTGTACCTGGAGTCTGGTATCCGAGGCATCTACAAAGGAACTCTGCTCACCCTCATGCGAGGTAACCTTTGAGGCCCTCCACATGAAGTCATCTGGGGATGGTCTTGCCTGTATTACCAGATTAGCCTTGGCACCATACATGTCACAGCTCTGATAATACTGGAAGTGAGTGTCTGGTTTTAGGTAGTCTTACCCTAGCTAGCATGGACACAGATGATGATTGGGGTCCTTCTGTCCTTCCTGAGTGTCTGTGGAGGTGGAATTCATGACAGTGGTAGTTGGAGAGGAGTGGCAAGTAGATAGAAATCATGGCTGAAGGGATGACTATGAAGAAAGTGTGACTTAGGTACAGTGGGGCTCTTGTTGGTTTTGAGAGGCATGTCTTGGTAGAGTGACAGTAGGAGAGGTAGAGACATTCTCATTCTTGTCCTGAGTTGGCAGCTTGGAGGAAGCCCAGATGCACTAGCTGTGGTTGTAACTGTTTGGAGTGGGCATGTTGGTGGTGACCACTCAGAGGGGACTTTAAAGATGAGATGATGTCATGTGTGTGGCACTCACTCACACCAGTGCTTGGTCCAGAGCAGCATCTCATAGGTACAAAATGAATATTACAAATAGGATGTGGCTGCTGAGGAACTTCTCAGGAAACATTGAATGGTCCAGTGCCAAACTTGGCTCTTCTAAGTTTGAGAAATCTGTGGGGATTTTATATACTTTATGTCACCTTGTTCTTGCCATTAACAGATGTTCCAGCCAGTGGGATGTATTTCATGACATACGAATGGCTGAAAAATATCTTTACTCCAGAGGGAAAGAGGTGAGGAGAACAGAAGAGCTTAGAAGTCACTTTCCCCAGTCATGGGTGGGTTGCCCTCTCCTGTGGGTGGGTCCGAAAGCAGAACTGGGACTTGTTCCTGGCTCCATGTCTACTTTTCTCTTGTGGCTGCTGAGGTCAGCTAGCTCCTCTTACTCTGTGCTTCACCCAGTGGAGCAAATATTTGAAACAGGTGCATGAAGCTTCCTCCAAGGAGTGGCAGCTGCACTATCACGGGAGCCCTGGCCTTGCACCTCTTCCCTCTAGCCCTGCAGTCCCTGGTATTGGTCCACGGCCTGTTAGGAAACAGGCTGTGCATCACTGCCTGAGCTCTGCCCCCCACAAACCCCAGAGGATCTCCCCCCATCCCCCATCTGTGGAAAAATTATCTTCCATGAAACTGGTCCCCGGTGCCAAAAAGGTTGGGGACTACTGCTCTAGCCAGTTTCTTCCTCTCTGTAACTGCCCTGTCTGCCACAGGAAGGATGGTCTGAACAATAGTCTCATAGCCTTTGTCTGACTGGGCTACATTTGGTGTTATGCAGGGTGAGTGAGCTAAGTGCACCTCGGATCCTGGTAGCTGGGGGCTTTGCAGGGATCTTCAACTGGGCTGTGGCAATTCCCCCAGATGTGCTCAAGTCTCGCTTCCAGACTGGTGAGTAGAGGATAGTGGGGTGGATGGTGACAGAGTGCGGTCCCAGCACTGGCTACCCCTGGGGTACAGAGCTCTTAAGGCCCTAGGGACACTGACTCTCCATGGCATCACCCAGCATCTGTCAGACCACCATTCTCCTTCATAGTCTTTTGTGTTCCAGGATCCTTAGATTCATTTTCATGTCATCCTAAACACAAAGTAAATGAGATCAGAAGTCAAATCCACTCTCTCTCCCCCACATGAACAGAAGGGTTGTTTCATTCTTTTCCCTCTTCTCCGTTCTCTTGGCACCAGTAATTCAGCATTTGTGCATTTGTCCTAAGGTGAACTGTGTTGTCTATATACTGGCCCCAGATGACCTGCAAGGTGTCCTCTCCAGGGTGCTGGCCCTGATCCTGCAGGAAGATTTTACTTCTCCCCATGTGTGTTGCCATGGTGAGGTCAGGAAGCTTCCCGAAGCCTTAAACATTGAATTCTGCCCCACAGCACCTCCCGGGAAATATCCTAATGGTTTCAGAGATGTGCTAAGGGAGCTCATCCGGGATGAAGGAATCACATCTTTGTACAAAGGATTCAATGCAGTGATGATCCGAGCCTTCCCAGCCAACGCAGTGAGTAGCTTGCAGGGATTGTGCTTTCTTTTCGGGGCTCAGAGCAGGGCGCAAGTGGACTGACTTTTGCTTGCTTTTGGGATTGGATTGGGGACTCAGTTTTCCCAAAACCTTACCCTCAGCCAGAGCGTCATTTGCTCCCTTTTCTGAAGCTGTCTAGGAGGATTTCCCTTTGGGGATCTCTGAGGTGAGGGGCTTTGATTTCCTGACCTGGCCATCAGAACAGGGCAGTGTGGGATATATATTTTCTTCTCTTAGGAATAGAGAGCACAGCTTGCATCCTTGACCTTGGGTGGGAGTGGGGTTAGGGAGGGGTTTTGGTCCTGACAGGACCAGCTAAACATGGTGCTGTGGCAGGGGTAGGGTGGGGTGGGATTTATGAATAGTCACATTCCTCCTGGCTTTTCTCTTTATCCCAACCCTTTCTCAGGCCTGTTTCCTTGGCTTTGAAGTTGCCATGAAGTTCCTTAATTGGGCCACCCCAAACTTGTGAGGCTGAAGGCTGCTCAAGGTTTCTGGATGCTGGAAGCTGTTGCTGAGGAAGAGCAGTGGGCAGGACTCAGCAGTCCTGAAGGGTGAGGGGAGGGGGATGGTGGGATCACAGCTCAGTGCATGGACTTGGTGAGACCATTGCCTTAATGACATCCTCTACCTGTGTAACTTGGTGTGCCATTTTGAAACTTGAATTCACTCTTGTCAATCTAAAGGATCTCTAGAGCATTTGGATTTCGAACAAGTAGCTTCTAGACCAAATAGTATCTGTGGCCAGAATGCTGCCTACTGGTTGACTGATGGCCTTACTACACCCAAAATATTCCTGGCTAAAGAGGTAATCTCAGCTTCTCACTGGAGGCACTATGCGTGTTTTCAACCAGCTGACCAGGAGCTGGGGCCGCCTTTAATCCCTAGCCAGGAACACCCACCTGATTTCCAGGGTGCCATCTAATCCTGGGCTATATATGGGGATATGGACTTGAGGCCCACATCTGTCTGTCCAAGTGGGCTGGGCATATATGCCTAGAACAGATAGCCTGTTAACTGTTGGATTTTTATTTTATTTTTTACACATGCAAATAATCAAAATTAAAACTATAGTAGCCCAATTTCCCAGGAGTAGGTGGAAAACTTTCCCTCCTACACAGTGAAGATAGTTCCAGCCTGCTGGGATAAGTGAGAAAGCTCAGGGTGTAGGAAGGCTCTTTTTGCATACTCTTTTCTCAGGAGAGCACCCTATTTTAACAGGAAACAATAAATATTGTTTCTAATTTTTGCACTGTGTGATTTTTTTTTCTTTTGATTCTGGGACATTTCAGTAGGCAGCTATTGGTCTTGGTGGAGGCTGTCAGGGATCCAGGATCCTTCCCTGAGAGCCTTAGGCAGGGGTTCCAGCAGGAGCAGGAGGAGGAGGAGGAGGAGGAAGTTTGGCTGGCTCAGCCTTTTCTGACTGCCCTAGCCTAGCTGCTCTAGAGAGGGTGGGTGGGGTGGTATGGCATGATCGGTGACTGTTTACACAGTCCTTAGTGCAAGCCTGGCATACAGGCCCCCACAAGACCCAGCCTGCAATCCGTCCTCTGTTCATTCTCCTCTCTGCCCTGAGCCACATGGGTGTCTGAACTAACAGATGGGGAATCAATTGTTCTAAAAGGGCAAAAGCAATCTTGGGTTTTCATGTGGACTTTATAGTTACTGTGTGATCTGATGTCACCATCCCAGCTTTACTAATCAGGCAGATGATGATATCAAGGTATGGCCAGAAAAGGTAAAGTAGTTGGAGTAGAGAGTCACAGCTAGACCCCCCCTTGTCTGGTGGAGGGGAAAGCTTGCTAAAGCTACTAGAGCTGGGCTTTTCTGGCATTGTCCCATCTGGTGGTCAAAGTGACTGTTCTGCTGGCACTCCCTGCCTCATTGCAGCTGCATAGAGACCCCTGGACTTTAGCTTTAGAACCACCACTCTGGGAAGGGTGAGAGGGCCTGGGACCCACATCCATCTGGGAGTTGGGGGTGTGGCAAACCTGGCAGGAAGCTGAAGATTTGTGAGTTTAAGGGAGGAGGTTTTATTCCTGGGAAGATATTTTTAGATGACCAGATAGGAATTATAGCCAAGTAGAAAATAACATTTTTTAAAGATGAAAATTGTATGTCCTCTGCCTGGGAAGGTTAATTCAGTGTTAAACCTGCCCCCTCTCATGCTGGAGGATGTCTTTGTTTAATCTCACTGATTTGCAGATGGCTGTGTCTGTGTCTCCTGAGGCCCTTTTTGATATCACCCAGTCCTTGAGACTGTCCTGAAATTTTAGCATTTGCCTGGAAGCCTCTGTAAGTATATTTGCATTCCAGCCAAATGCCAGCCATTCTCATGGCGTAGGATCACTTTTACAGTCTGCGCTTCTGGATAATTTGCCCTTTGAAACATCTTCCATTTTAAAATGGGTGTTTTGGTTCTTTGCTGTTAGTGATGGTAGATTCTTGTACTCCCTTGGGTGTTCAATAGATATTAAGTTAAATAGGGAAGCCCCTGGAGGCATATTTATGAAGGGAGAAGAGCAGATGGTGAGTAACTCCCTCCTGGCTGGTGCTTCCTTTTTATAATGCACTTTGAAATGCCACCTGCTCCTGACATATCTCTTCTCTTCCTGACAGGGGTAAGGGTTGGGGTGAAAACTAGGGCCCTCCCTAGCAATTTCTCTGTCACAGACAGTCTTAAGTGGAAGCCAGGGAGTGATTATTTAAACAACCAACTGGTGATTAGCAGCCTCATCCAGGCACCAAGAAGGCTGTAACTAGGCTAAGGGTCAGGGACAGAATGCTGGTTGTTGCAATAGTGACCTAAAGCACAATTGCACCATTTCTGCTATAAAGTCGTACCGTCTCTACTACATAGGTCTTTCCCTACAGTTTTTGTTTTTTTGGGTTTTTTTTTGAGACATGGTCTGGCTCTGTTGCCCGAGCTGGGGTGCAATGGCATCGTCATAGCTCACAGCAACCTCAAACTCCTGGGCTCAAGCGATCCTCCTGCCTCAGCCTCCTGAGTAGCTGGACTATAGGCCAGCACCACCATGCCTGGCTAATTTTTCCATTTTTGTAGAGACAACGTCTCCCTCCTACAGCCTTTTGAGGCTGTAATCCTCCATACCTTTTCTAACCTCTTCATAGGTTCATTCTCTCATTTCTTTATCTCCTTGTAACTCAATGTTTAAAGGGTAGGGATTTTTACCCCCACTTTCAGATGTCGAAGCCAAGGTGCAGATAGGGTACACTGATCTTCAAAGGTCATTGGCAAGTTGATAATAGAGTGGAGACTGTCCTCTGGGTATCCTGAAGAAAGACTTGTGATGCTATCAGAGGCTGTCCTGGGACTACTTGACCCAGGCTTGAGGAGGCCTGTCTGTACCACAGGGGTGGCACACAGAGTCCTGAGAGGCACTGGGAAGGCCCCAGAGCAGGTGGTCCCTGAGGGCTCCCTCTGCTTTCTCTGCTATGGTAAGCATGCAAGTCTGTGACCTTCCAGCCAGGTTCCCTATGCTTCTCAGCTTCTGTCCTTGCCCTGAGATGTCTCAGAGGCAGACCATGGGTCTACTGCAGAGACTGACACTTTCTCAGGACATAGTGTACCAGGGAAGAGGTGGATAATAGACACAGAAACAGGCGTCCTGAGAATTAATTGCTCCATGGAGCATGGACGCTTATTAAAATAGATCAGATTTCCTGGACCAAAGGCAATGGCCTCATGCGGGAGGCACTATGGAGGCTGAAGGACAGCTTGAGTGAGGGCACAGGAAACATAGCCCACTTCCCCAATCCCTCCTGCAAACTGGAGTTTCATGAACACTTCTAAGGCAAAACAGAAACTGGTGCTGGTTACGTACTAGTGAGTTGGAAGGACTAGATTAGCGAGGGGCTGGCATGCAGTAGTCGGGACCACCAGGTTCCAGGAGACAGGTGGGAGACCAGAGTGGCTTAGAGAAATGGTCCCTTGGTTAGGTAAGAGGGAAATGTTCCTGCTGGGGCTGAGTTCCCCTGGTAGGCAGTGGGCGTAAGTTATGTAAGCTGGGGAGGT
The DNA here is from genome assembly GCA_004363605.1 of Indri indri. NCBI lineage: Eukaryota > Metazoa > Chordata > Mammalia > Primates > Indriidae > Indri > Indri indri. The sequence goes on along the minus strand of RJWJ010023794.1, from coordinate 9,089 downwards.
AGCGGGGGCTCTGGGCCAAGAGCAGGCCTTCAGAGGAGTTCTGGGGAGTTTGGGCTTCTCCCTTCTTTCTGGAGAGAGAGAGAGCAAGAGAGAGAGATGGGGAAAAATTTATTTTTTTATGAAGGGGGAGTTGGGAGGGGGGTTCAATTTCCTTTTTTTTTTTTTTTTTTTGAGACAGAGTCTCATTCTGTCGTCCTAGGTAGAGTGCAGTGGTGTCATCATAGCTCACTGCAGCCTCAAACTCCTGGGCTCAAGCGATCCTCCTGTCTCAGCCTCCTGAGTAGTTGGGACTACAAGAGTGCGCCATGATGCCTAGCTAATTTTTCTATTTTTGTAGAGACAGGGTTTCAGCCTTGCTCAGGTTGGTCTTGAACTCCTGAGCTCAAACAGTCCTCCTGCCTTGTCCTCCCAGAGTGCTAGGATTATAGGAATAAGCCACTGTGCCCAGCCAGAAAAAAACCTTTAAATAAACCCATCAAGAGTACATGAAATCCATTGCTTCATTGGAAACAGCAGTTGGTACCCTATCCATGTTCATTTTCACCAAGACCCACTGCTGTTGGGCTAAACAATATGCATTCCATCTGTGCTACTCTGCATCTGTAGTTGTAAACATCTCTGAGAATTGGCCCCATTGTGTCCATGTATGTGCCTGTGGCTGGTGGTGTGGCAGTCCGTGCAAGATACAGACTGCCTACTGGGTTATATGTAAGACTAGGTTGGAGTACAGCACCCTCAGGGTTCTGAGGCCTCCTCCTGTGTAATTCTCTTGCTTCTGAGGGTCTCTGCTCTTGGCCTTTTCCACCCACCATCACTTGCTGTTGGCAGCTGTTTCCCAGTTACTGGCTGCCTGTGGGTTTGGTTGCCATGGTAACTCCAGTGGTGCAGCTGGACAGGCTTGAAGGCAGGCAGGATGAATACAGGACAAGGGTGACAGATATGGGGCTCAGGCCTCTAGTGTTCTCTCCTGTTACAGGGCCCTATTCTTTGGCCAGCTCAACTGGATATTCATGAAGGCCCTTGGGGCTTCACTTGCTAGTGAAGTGTTGTATAGAAGGGGCAGAGATGGACCCCCACTCTGGGGACCAAATGCTGGGGGAAAGAGTGGTTGGATCTGGAGGCTGATTGTCCATCCTTACTCTAGTTTATAGAGACAGATGAAGAGCAGCTACAGGGCTCCCACTTTCTGTGGCCCTCACGCCTAGGTTGCCTTTTTTTTTTTTTGGAGACAGAGTTTTGCTCTGTCGCCCTGGGTAGAGTGCAGTGGTGTCATCATAGCTCACTGCAACCTCAAACTCCTAGGTTCAACTGATCCTTTTGCCTCAGCCTCCTGAGTAGCTGGGACTGTAGGTGTGCACCACCACACCTGGCTAATTTTCTGTTTTTAGTAGAGACAGGGTCTTGCTCTTGCTTAGGCTGGTCTCGAACTCCTGAGCTCAAGCAATCCTCCCACCTTGGCCTCCCAAAGTGCTAAGATTACAGGTGTGAGCCACTGCACCTGGCCATAGGTTGCCTTCTGAATGCTCTTTGCTGTATGGATGGATAGCAGAGCTATGGGGCATCTGAGAACAAGTTGTGTAGACTGGCGTGCTTCTGACCAGTGGGGGTTTCTTAGAACAAATGGGAGAACCCACCCATACTCAGCTCTGTTGTCAGCCCTGGAATAGCCTTTCTCTCCTCTATTTTGTAATTGAGGTAGGAGTTTTAACTATACAAGGACCTGTCTTCCTTTAAAATATATAAAACCTGACAATGTGGGCAAACTAGGGAATGGAGTTGTGAATTTGCCTTTCCAAAGGGTTGCCTATAGGATTGTTTGAAGAGGGGCAGATCTCCAGGTTTGGTGGTATAGTGGGAGTCATACTCAGGTTTCCTGGGTATTGCTGTCAAAGACTGACCCCTGGAAACTTAGGTCAGTCTGCCAAAGAGCAGAGAAGAGATGAGGGACCCTGCCTCCTCCAGCTTCAAACTGCTTGTCCGTAGTGAGGTCTTTATATTCTGAGATTAGAAGCACAGCTTTGAAGCAAAGGATCCCAGTTCTGAGACTATGAGGTCAGGAGAGCAGTTTCATTGGCTCTGCTTGCTGTGCTGAAATTTATCATTTATTTAATCGGTAAACCTTCTCCAAGAGTGTGCTATAAAGACCCAGCAGGGAACAAGTTGGACACAGCCCCTCCCGGCACAAAATTGATGGCTCAAGACTCTTCTCAGGGGTGAAGGAACTTGTCCAGGGAGACACTGCTATTTGTAATGACAGGCCTGGCACCAGCGGGGATGAGGTGCTTCTGTGACAAGCAGCTTAGTTCTCAGCAGCACTGAGCTCCTGGGTATGTGCCAAGCCTGTATAGGAGGTGCTAGTGAGGATTTTAATTAATACTGGGTAATTACCAGGTGGTGCTTAACCATTCCAAATGCCCTTGAGGTTCCCAAGCCTACAGCTAGTCACTTCCTTGCTTGGCCTGGCAAGGAAAAGGACTCTGTCCTGTGCCTACTGGGCCACTGGTCAGCACCTAGGCTGTGGCATGGACATCCCGGGAATGTCTTCTTTTTCTATTCTTTTCCAATCTGGTGGAAGAAGGGGTGCAAGCTGGTAAATAGCCTAGCCTCTCCAGTTCACCTATGCCTCTTCCCCAGGGGCAAAAGGTAACAGTGCCTTGTGGTCTGCTCAACTTCATCAAGCAGTGTTCGCCCAGGGTCCAGGGCCCAGGGTCCAGGGCTCAGGGCCCAGGGTGGAGTGTGCAGACCTAGACCTGGGGACCCTGGTAAGAATGCTCAGGAGGAGGAACAGGCACAGAGGTCTTTCCTGCTCTGGGCCTTATTCCCTTTTCTCACTGTACACGTTAGGTTGAGTGAGTTCTTCCAAACTTATTTCTCTGTCTGTGACTCTCAAATTACTATCTCACTGAAACTCCTACTTACTTCCCACAAAGCCTTCCCCATTTCACATCTCACAGACCTCCAGCCAGACTCCCAAGGTTCCTATGGTCATTCCACCATTCCACCTCGCAGCCAGGGTGGTCCTGACTTGACCAGGCCTTTGTTTTTGTTGTGCTTTGTGCTCAGACGGCTTTCCTCCAGATCTTCCTCTGGTCGGGTCCTCCTCAAACCTCAAGGCCAGCTTGAATGTCACTCCCTAAAGTGGGCCCTCATGCCCTTCACCACGGCCGGAACCACAGTGAGATGGTTGTGTGTTTCCGCATCTCAGGGCTGTGTCCCTGGTGCTCAGTAAGTGCTGGCAAACAAGAAGCTCTTAGCGAGTATTGAAAGAATAAATGAAAGGTCTTCATGACCAGGCGAGAGGCACTACAGAGCCTGCCTCGCGGGTAGACCATTCATTACTTGATTCCCGAATTCCCCGACGGGAGCTGCAGCGGGAGCCCACGGGCACCTGAGCATCTGGACAACCGCCTGCTACAAAAGCGGGCAGCTCAGCGGCGCACGCGCACAGGGGGCCGGCGCTCGGCGGGGGCGCGCACGCCCGCGGCCGCGTGCGTCACAACCCCGGCGCCTGCCCCGCCCGTCCAGCTCGCCTGCCCGTCGGTCTCCGCGGCGGCGGCGGCAGCGCCAGGCCGCCGTGGTAGCTTAGGGTTGCGCGGCCTGAAACGCGGACCCGGCCAAAGAGCAGTGTGACGCGAGGAAGGCCGGACCGGGGCCGTGCGTAAGGAGACCTCGCGCCCGCCGAGCGAGAGGCCGGCGAAAGGGGCGCGGAGGTTGTGGCTGCCGGCGGCCCGGACCCGCCAGTGTCCGCGGTGGCCGCCGGCATGAGCCACATCCAGATCCCGCCGGGGCTCACGGAGCTGCTGCAGGGCTACACGGTGGAGGTGCTGCGGCAGCAGCCGCCTGACCTCGTCGACTTCGCGGTAGACTACTTCACCCGTCTGCGCGAGGCCCGCGCCCAAGCTTCAGTCCTGCCCGCCGCCTCTTCTTTGGGCTACCACACGCAAGAGCACGGCCCGGACCATGTCGCCGACGAGGACATTGACTCGGAGGAGGACGCGGACTTGGAAGGTAGGCTGTGGGGAGGTGCCAAGGGTCGCAGTGGGGGACCCAGGGAGTGGTGCAGGTGTCTCTAGAGGTACAGGGAAGGGTACTGGGGGCCAGGCGTCGCGTCTGGCCAAGCCGACAGCCCTCGGCTGGGACCAGGGAGCTCTCCAGCGGAGTTTTTTGGGTTTCCCTGAACCGCCGGCGTGAGCCCCTCGTGCGCCACTTCCACATTGAGCTCCGCGGTTCTGCGAGCTCTAGAGCGCATGAAGTGATTTGTCGGGTGTAGCCCTGAAGGAAGCGTGCGCGCTTTTTGCCCGCGTGGTGCCGCAGGCCTGAGAGGCGAGGAGCCCGCGTCGGCGCCGCAGGAAGATCGTTTGCCTTTGCTTGAGCCCCGTCACCAGGCTTGGTTCCGAAGACGAGCCTTTACATCCAGTGACTCCTGTTTAATTACCAGGATGGTAATTTTCTTTGGAAGTAATATCTTTTTTTTGAAAAGTTATTGCGAAAATCTTTTCAGCATAGACAAAAGAAAGAAAAGGTGAGATGGAACCCCTGTATGCATGCCATCACCCACATTCAACTGTTGTCAGTATTTGTCACAAAGTTTCACCTATACTTTTTTTTTCTTTGCTGAAGTATTTTTTTTTCTCTTTTTTTGTTCTTTCTTATTTGTGACCTTATTTGGAGAAATATCGAAGTGTTTTTAAAGCAAATCTCAGTCAGGTCATTTCACCCTTGCTTACTTGAGTATCGTTTTTTGTTTTTTGGTTTTTTTTGAGACAGGGTTTCACTTTGTGGCGCAGGCTGGAGAGCAGTGTCGAGGTCACGGCTCGCTGTAACCTCCACTTCCCGGACTCAGGCGATTCTCCTGCCTCAGCCTCTCGAGGAGCTGGGACTACAGGCCAGCGCCACCATGCCCGGGCTAATTTTTCTATTTTTTGTAGAGACAGGGTCTCGCTGCACAGCTCAGGCTGTTCTTGAACTCCTGACCTCAAGTGGTCCTCCTGCCTCGGCCTCCCAAAGTGTTGATATTAAAGGCAGGAACCAACAGTCTGGCCTTTGAGTATGCATTTCTTAAAATGTCCTTGGGAATATGTATTTTTTTAAATTTGGTTAAACAGTTGAATCAAATTTGGTGAGAGTAAACTATTTAGTGTGTGAATTGCAGGAAAGAAGATAGGTAACATTTTCTACATCTGATGTAAGCAAGGATGTCAAGAAGCAATTCCATTTTGCTTGGTTGGTTCAATATATACTTCGTCAGTTTACCATTAGAATTATCCTACATTTGAACAGTCAAAATTTAGCCAAACAATGAAAACACTTGAGAGACTAAGTTAGAATTTTAGTGTTATTAGATTACACTGAAAAAAAAAAAATAGTTCTGAGTTGAATCCGGCCTGGCCACATATTCAAGTCACAGCTGGCAAGGAGTTAATTAATGGTCATTGCTGTAGGAGGTTGTAAGCTTCAGTGTGCTGGACAATGTCCCTAAGTTTGTTCATGCTAAAAGAGTAGAAATTGTTCTTCTGGGTTTCCCTTGACTTATTGCGTGTTACGTTATGGGTTTTGGGGAAAGCTGTGATTGATTTCCAAATCTTTGCCACAGTTTTGCTATGTAGTCTTGGACAAGTTGTCAAACCTGTTTGATTTCAGATTTTCTTATCTTGAAAATGAAGACAACAACAACTATCTCCCAGGGATAAGTGTGTCATTTGTTTGTTTGTTTTTTTTTTTTTTTTGAGACAGAGTCTCACTCTGTTGCCCTGGCTAGAGTGAGTGTGGTGGCGTCAGCCTAATTCACAGCAACCTCAAACTCCTGGGCTCAAGCGATCCTCCTGCCTCAGCCTCCTGAGTAGCTGGGACTACAGGCATGTGCCACCATGCCCGGCTAATTTTTTCTATATATTTTTAGTTGTCCAGCTAATATCTTTCTATGTTTTTTAGTAGAGACAGGGTCTCACTCTTGCTCAGGCTGATCTCGAACTCCTGAGCTCAGAACGATCCGCCCGCCTCGGCCTCCCAGAGTGCTAGGATTACAGGCATGAGCCACCACGCCCGACCCAGATAAGTGTGTTTTTAAAAAAGGTTTATTTCAGAAGTGACTTCTAGGTTTGTTTCGCTGTCATCTCTATAAATCACAAACCTGTTACCTGCTTTGCAACAATTTTTGTTTACGCAAAACATTGGTATTTTAGAAATTAATCTCAGATGCATAAAACAGAGTTACAAATTTTAGTATTAAGTCTTCATTCACTCTTTGTCATTTTTGATACCTTTTTCAAGATACTGAGTTCACTTAAAATCTTTGTAACCCTGTGCTATATTTTTTTGGTGCTTAAATATTTTTTATGTCTCAAGTTGCTGCATCACATATAATTATAGAAATAAATAGAAAGTGGACTTCTATTTATAAATAATAAACTAAAAATACATTGTAATACAATGAGATATGACTTCACACCTGTTAAGATGGCTATTATTAAAATAAAAACAGAAAATATCCAAGATGTGGAGAAGTTGGAACCCTTGTGCATTGCTCTTAGGAATGGAAAATTGTCCAGCTGCTGTGGAAGACAGTTTGGTGGTTCCTCAAAAAGTTAAACATAGATTCTCAAGTGATGGGCCTTGCTTAAAAAGAAAAAAAAGTTAAACATAAAATTACCATATGGTGGAGCAACTCCCATTCTTGGGTATATACCCAAAAGTATTCAAAATGGAGTAGAACAGATACTTGTATGCCAACCAGTGCTCATTGCAGCATAATTCACAATAGCCAAAAGGTAGAAACAAACCAAGTGTTCATCAGTAAATGAATGGATAAACAAAATATGGTGTATATATACGATGGAATATTATCCATTCTTAAAAGGGAATGAAATTCTAATACTACAACATGGATGACATTACAACATTGAAAACATGATGCTAAATGAAATAAACCAGATACAAAAGGACAAATATTGTATGATTCCACTTATGAAAGGTACCTAGAATAGGCAAATTCACAGGGACAGGAAGAAGACAAGAGGTTACCAGGGGCTGGGAGGAGGGAGTAATAGGGTGTTATTTTTTTAATGGGCTCAGTACTTCAGTTTGGGGTAATGAAAAAGCTCTCAAGTTGGATAGTGGTGATGGATTTACAACTTTGTTAATGTTCTAAATCTGCAGTCCCCAACCCCTGGTAGTGGTCCGAGGCCTGTTAAGGGACCAGGCCACAGAGCTCCGTGGAAAAATTGTCTTCCATGAAACCTGGTCCCTACTGCCAAAAAGGTTGGGGACCGCTGTTCTAAATGACACTGAATTGTACACTTAAAAATGGTTAAAATGGGCTGGGTGGAGTGGCACTTTGGGAGGCTGAGGCAGGTTGATCACTTGAGGCCAGGAGTTCGTTTCTTTTTTTTTTTTTTTTTTCCCTCACCAACCCTGGTCTAGAGGCCAGGAGTTCAAGACCAGCCTGAGCAACATAGCAAGACCCCTAGTCTCTACAAAAAATAGAAAAATTAGGTGGGGTGTTGTGTGCCTCTAGTCCCAACTACTCAGGAGGCTGAGGCAAGTGCCCAGGAGTTTGAGGTTGCGGTGAGTAGTGATGATGCCACTGCATTCTAGCCTCCTGGAAGAGAGCAAGACCTTATCTCAAAAAGAAAAAGGTTAAATTGGTACATTTTATGTTATGTATATTTTACCGCAATTTTAAAAAGATAGAAAATAAAAAATACATTGCATATCCAGTGACATTAGGATAATAAGTCCACACTACTTAAATTATTAATAGAAATAGAGTATGTAGTGCTAGATCTATATAGAGCAAGGAGGCTTTGCTTAGTAAGGTCCTTATGACTCACCACCAGTTCACTTTATAAAATTGTATGCTATTGGAAAAGAATCCACAAACTTGCTAGCTGTTATTAGTTTGTTATGGTAACAGCTTTGATATCAAATATCACATACTTCCAAGTATGAAGTATTATAGTGAGTATTTAACTGTGAAGAAAGCCTGGAGTGTACACTTATTAATAAATTACTCTAACTGCATAAGAACAATAAATTGGCATTCAGAATGATTCACTTCTGTAATTACCATAAAACATTTATATTTGTAGGTCTCCCAGCGCGCGCATATATATATATATATATATTTTTTTTTTTTTTGAGACAAAGTCTCGCTCTTTTTGCCCGGGCTAGAGTGCCAGGGCGTTAGCCCAACTCACAGCAACCTCAAACTCTGGGCTCAAGTGATCCTCCTGCCTCAGCCTCCTGAGTAGCTGCGACTACAGGCATATGCCACCATGCCTGGCTAAGTTTTTCTATTTTTAGTTGTCTGGATAATTTCTTTCTATTTTTAATAGAGATCAGGTCTCGCTCTTGTTGAGGCTGTTCTGGAACTCCTCAGTTCAAGCTATCCTCCTTCCTTGGCCTCCCAGAGTGCTAGTTTTACAGGCTTAAGCCACCATGCCCGGCCTCCATTTTTTGACTGTTATGAATAATGCTGCTATGAACATTTGTGTGCACAAATTTGTGTGTGGACCTATGTTTTCATTTCTCTTGGGTATATGAGTAGAATTGCTGGGCCATATGGTAACTGTGTTTAACCTTTTGAGAAATTGACAAACTGTTTTCCAAAGTGGCTGAACCACTTACATTCCAACCAGCATTGTATTGAGGGTTCTAATTCCTCTATGTCCTTGTCAACAGTTATTATCTGTTTTTTATTATTATTATTATTATAGTCAACCTAGTGGGTGTGAAGTACCTTTTGATTTGCATTTTCCTGATGACTAGTGATGTTGAATGAGTAACTTTCTGTTTGTGTTGGTCATTTGTATATCTTCTTTTTTTTTTTTTTTTTTTTTTTTTTTTTTTTTTTTTTTTTTTTTTTTTTTTTTTTTTTTTTTTTTTTTTTTTTTTTTGAGACAGAGTCTCACTGTGTTGCCTGGGCTAGAGTGCTGTCAGCCTACCTCACAGCAACCTCAAACTCCTGGGCTCAAGCGATCCTCCTGCCTCAGCTTCCTGAGTGGCTGGGACTACAGGCATGCGCCACCATGCCTGGCTAATATTTTCTATATATTTTTAGTTGTCCAGCTAATTTCTTTCTATTTTTTCAG
>RJWJ010023793.1:0-25452 GCA_004363605.1 Indri indri | reverse complement strand
AAACTACCAGTGAGAGACCAACAAAAAGCCCTTTCTCCATCCACCAATTCACTGTTGACTGGGGCAAGTGACTTAGTCTCTCTAGTTCTGTTTCTTCAACTGTGAGAAAAGTGTGTTGATAATTTTATCTTCAAATTCAGACAATCTGTGACTTTAAAAATTAAACAGGGTTAGACAAAAGATCAGGCCAAGTCTCTTCCAAAAATTTCCCAGCCCTGCATCAGGTTCCCAGAAGGAATACATTATCCATAATGATTCTTCCCCAAACTCTTCAAGTTGGGAGGTGGAGACAAGACTGTGCATCCAGTCCAAATGCGACAAGAATTTAAGCCTCCCCTGTCGTTACAAGACCCAGCTTTAGCCATTTGCACCAACATGGTCAATATGGCTTTGGAGGTGAATCAAATCCAAGTATGAACAAGAGCAAAAGCTTTACTCCACCGAGACCAATAAAAGGCCCATTTATCAGACATTATTCCCTGTGGAATTTAAGATCTTGTGAGATCCTACCTAATTTAGACCCCTAAAACAAGTAATTTCAGGCCAGTGACAGCCCCAGATCAGTAAATACCCAAATCAGAGTAAATCGGAAAACAGTGTTTATAGTACTGAAGATTCCTTTATATAGCAGCATCTATTGTTATTAATTGTATTTATTACTAATAAAATACAGAGAGAGTGATGGCTTAATATGTCATTCCATGATTTTTTTATTTTTAACACACTATTTTTAATAAAATTCAAAAACAAATTCCTCAATGATTTCATGTTTGTAGAGCAACTAAGAATGTTCATCAGGAGAAAGACTTTAAAGCAGGTTTTTAACAAATGAGAAACAAAGTCATCATCTAGAAAAGGCGAGGTTTTAAAAATTAATTATGGCAGGGCACGGTGGTGTACACCTATAGTCCCAGCTACTTGGGAGGCTGAGGCGGGAGGATCGCTTGAGCCCAGGAGTTGGAGGCTGCAGTGAGCTATGATTGGGCCACTCCACCCCAGCCTGGACAACAAAGCAAGACCTTGTCTCCAATAATAATAATAATAATAATTAGGATGTATTAGCACTGGCTTTCAAGTTCCGTATTGAATAATTTTTGTATTCCACATTAATTCATGTTTGCACACATTATGGAAATTTCAAGGAATCTTGACTAATGGGTTTCTCCTTATCAGCAGATGTCCAAAAGGAAGATAGCAGGAAACTCGTTTGTCAGAAGAAATGTAGTTTGAGACCATGACACAGCTTTCCAAACTTCAGCACTAGAGCTCCACCTTCACAATTTTATGCCTTTCCAATGTACTAACTACAGCATTATTTACCTAACATTCTTACTTTATGTTCATTCTAAACAATGAAATTGTTGAAATGAGAAGTTCAGTGTGTAAGTTACCGTCCTCCCCATACACATTAAACTGTATAATGGCTATTTAAAATATTCATTCCAGAGCCCCTTAAAATTATGCATTGTGCACTTACACAAGTTGATCTGTAACTTTCAAAGTTTGTTGGCTGCAATTTGGGTTTCCACATTCATCCACTTATCAAATAATCAGTTGATATCTGCCCTGTAGATACAAAATGAATATTACACAGTCCTTCCCATGATAGTGGAAAGACAAACATTAAAATTAATAATTACAGTAATGTAACTAGTGGCACAATAGAGATATGTACAGTGGATTATATCTGTGGACATTCATAGTATTAGAATTTAAAACTGAGAATTTTACAGTATTTATTGCTTATGAAACTAACAATAATAAACACATTGCATGTTAACATAAATAACATGTTGATGAAAATGACTATATTTCCCAAAACAAACAAAACAGTTTACTAAGTGAAATAAGACAATCACAAAAGGACAAATGCTATATGATTCCACTAAAATGAGGTACTTAGAGTAATCACATTCACAGAGGCAGAAAGTAGAATGGTGGTTGCCAGGGGCCAGCAGGGAAAGGGGAATGGGGAGTTATTACTTAGAGTGTATAGAGTTTTAGTTTTGCCAGATGAAAAGAATTCTGGAGATTGGGTGCAAAACAGCATTAATGTACTTAACACTACTGAACTGTACACTTCCGAAATTCTATTTTTCTCTTAAAAGCTCAGTGATTAAGAGGATAAATTTTATGTTATGTGAATTTTACCACAATTAAAATTTTCTTTAATTTTAAAAGTTTAGTAAAAAGAATGGCATAGTTTTATAGTCTTGCAGATCTCATAAATGTCTAGTTTAATAGAACACAGCTGGGTTTCATATCTGATCCTACATCCAATCTGTTGCAATATATCGTTTTGATTGAAGTGTATGAAGAATATCCTGCATCACAGGTATTTTTTCTAACCATGGTTATATACTTAAAAAAGGGAAGACCATTTTGATAGCCCTTTCAGATAATTGCAGATATCCTTTTTTGATGCTACACCAAAACTCAACAAGTGGTAGCTTCTTAAGTGTTAGTTATAATGTGGAATCTGAAACTATACAAATTAACCATTAATATACTCTGTTACATTAAAATCCATCTTCTACCTTGTACACTGAATGAATCTTTCACCTATGCATGATTTTCTAACAAAAAGCATTTGCCATTCGGGAAAGATTGGCTCACTGTGTTATACAGTCTTCCAAGTGTTGACACATTTTGTTTTATAATATCACAAAATCGCATGTGTTAATATCGCCTCTGATCTCATCGGAAAAGTTTTCAAGTATTCTCAAGCTATCAAGCTCCTGGTGGTGAATACAAGTTTTCCAAAAATTCTAATTTTGTCTTGAAAGCTCAAATTTTATTATTAGCCATAAATATTACCAGTGATTTCCTCGACACAATAAGCACCCTTTGTTTATTCTTGTAAAAAGATCAACTAAATCTGTCCAGTCTAAATATCCAATTTGTCTATTATTCTTTCAAGTAAAAATGGAGCCCTGTGAAAAAATGACTATATAGCTCACAACTCAAACTACCACACAAATGCTTTGCCCCATAACTGTCATACTTCAGTGTGCAGAAAAGCTTTGTGCCCATGTCCTATTTTGTCACACAGAATATTTTAAAAATATTTAAAAGGATCAATGGTCAAGGTTTAATAAAATTAATAATCTTTTACTGTTTCAAGGAAGTTTTTAAGTGAAACTTGCTTTTATTTTTCTCCCCATGAACATGTGATGGCGAAGAATACAAGGACTACTAGTACAATTTGATTCCGGTGCTTGATTAATGTTGAGGGGCCAGCGCTTTATCTGCCGTTGCTTCTGCACCGTGAGTGCAAACGTCCGCACAGTGAGGAAGACAAGTAACACAGTGTTATTATGAAAATACTTTGATCTCATGGGTCCCCAGACAGCAGTCCATGAACCGCGCTTGGAAAGCCTGTGATCTAGAGCGTTGCTGCTGCAAAGATGGCTCTGAAACAGATTTCCTGAGATTGTGTCCTGGCTTTGTCATTATCTGTTTGGTAACTTTAGTAAGCCTTAGCTGCCTCATCTCTGAATGGGGATAATAATAGTCCCTACCTCAAAAGAGTGCTTGAGGAAGAAATAAGCCAAAGTGTGTAATGTGTTTAATTCAGCACCGGGCTCGTTGTATGCAGCAAATGTCTCACGATGCCGTCTCTCCTTGTCATCTATGTTAGTACCATCTGCTCCTCTGCAAAATGCTATACATATTAAATGTCCGATAAATGCTACTAAAGGAGAATGATCTTCTCATTTCTCAGATGATATGTCTTTATTCAGCCAAAAGATAATCTCATTGAACAACAAACTACTAAAGACACTGTTGATAAATGTTTGTTGATTGAATAGTCGCTTGTAGGAAGAGGTCATTGCGGATGTGTCTTTATTTGTAGATATTATACCAGAAATGTTTCAGCTCCCTAGTATAAATGAATACTATAAAGATTTTTTAAAATACCAAACTGGGTACTTTAATGCTTAACAATTATTCTGAAAGGGATTCCAGACCTACAACAACCCCAGCATGGTCCCTTTGATCCTAAAGAGAAAACTGAAACAGGTGATATATCAGGCAGGAATAATAAGGCAAAAATTATCCAAGCTTGTTATTGGGCATCTCTAAGAGAGGTTTGTGGGTTTTAAATGTCTTTTTTTTTTTAAGAGAATGATTTTTTCTCCCAAGAAAAATTTAATAGAAAAGAGGGAATCCCCAGTTGTTATTCATATTACTTCTAAATTTGGGCAAAAGTCATGACCTTCACAACCAAGGACAAGAGAAACTTTTATAAACACAGCACAGCCTTTTCAGTCTGAAAAACTTTAAGGACCGTTGGATTTCAAGGAATAAAACAGCTGAAAAGTTGCTACATTTGTCGTATTTCAAGCTGAGTGTGTAAATAATAAAGGTCAAACTCAGAAAACAAGGCTGATAATTCCATGGTGACCAGCCAGACTCCAGTTCCCATCATTTATTCATATGTTGATAGACTTCCCCAGGAAGCCTGGGAAAATAACAGAAGTAACTCAACTTCCCCCAAGAGAAAAGGCTTCATTTTTCCTTGGCAGATTCATTCCTAATCACATAGCAGGGAACCATTATTAACATCTGGATATTCAAAAGGAGCCACTGAATTATTATAAAAATGTTTCAAATCATCAGCCCAAAACTCAAATGATCTACAATGTGTATGATGCTTTTTTCCCCTTTTAGTCAAGAAGATAAATGGAGAAATTCTTTATATTTCAACTTCCATTACACATTTGTTTTTAATCTGGTAACATTCATGTCTGCCTTCTATACCTCCATATCAAAGACCGATATGTCAGCATTGGCTTCTGCTCGTCTCACCGTGAGTTTCTTTTGAAAACACAATTTTTTTTTAGGATTGAGATTACAACAAAAATTAATTGGTCCAAAACAGCCACAAGTCACACTCTCTTTTAGCGTCGTTGTATGCCGTTAGGTTGAACAAGAATGAGGCAGATCAAATGTCTTCATGTTTAACCAGCCCCTTTCTCTTTTAAACAGTTTCTAAAAATTCATTGTTATGACTTGTTACAAATACACTCAGACATTATAATGCTTGTTGCCAAACCTTATTCATGTCCTCAACATTAGGAGCTGGTGGCACTTGATAAATACAAGGCCCTTCTCTAGTTAAAACCCTCTAGTAGCTTCTCATTGCTCTCAGGACACTATGTAAATTCCCACCATGGCCCACAGGGCTCTGCTTACAGCCTTATCAACAACAGATCAGGCCCAGGTGAAAATCTGTTTGGGAACCAACCCCCGTACCCCTCATCCCCACCCCAGGCAGAATGGACTAGCTAAAATTTTGGCGAGCAGCATTTATTTAGGAAAAGCCCATTCCGAACTTCTTGCCTAGTAATGGGTACCAACTTCCCCTTACCCTGCTCCACCTCCTGCAGGAGCAGCCCCTCCCCACCCACTCTGTCACCTGCTGCAACCTCCTCTGCCCCCACACTACGCATCTCCAGCCACCCTGAACCAAGGCTCTGCCCGAGAGCTTTTTCTGTCTGTTTTTCCTGGCCAAAGCCTACTCAACCTTCATGTCTTGGCATAAGAGTCACTTCCTGGAGGACAGTTTGCCCAGCTCCACCTCATACACACTCAGACTCCACAGTCCTCCCCTGTCACATGGACCGCAACGGCAAATAACTAACAAGCTATAGAGGTAGTCCATCGTTTAATGTCTGTCTCCCTGCTTAGCCTCATAAATGCAAAGACCAGGTCTGTTTGGCTAGCATAACCTCCCCATAGCCTAGAAGAGAACTATATATGGGCCCTCAAAAAAACATTCTTTTATTGTGCAAGGGTGTTTTAACCCCGTCCTAACTAAACTTTACATCCCAGCAAAATGCAGTGAAGTGAATATCGAGGAGTGTTTCAGAGGGGAAAAACCTTTACGGTGTACTGGATGTAAGGTAGAGAAGTGGAGAGGCTGAGGGGTTTGGGTTGGTTGCAGATACAGGAGGGCCAGCCCTTCCAAACAGTTGGATGACCTAGTTCAAGAGTAAGAGGGAGGTCCAACACCACTGGTCTAAATGTTTATAAGCTATGGATCGAGCTGATAAACAGTCAAACAAAATATGTCCTATAGTCCTATCTTGAAAAACATGCCTTCAAAGTAAACTGGAAGTCCAGACAGTCAAACATAGTGAAATATAGAGACTTTAATCAAGTTGAGTTTTCAGCACCAAAAATTATCTACATTTTAAAACATTTTTTAAAAAGTAGGAGATAATCATTTTCTTTATTCTACACACACACACACACACACACACACACACACACAGTGTATTAATAGTTGTCCATTAAGAAAGAATGGCTGCCACGGTTTTGAAAAAAAAATACTAAGATTTATAGAATGCTCAGAATCCACTTCTATCAAACCACGAAACCAATGTGTTTACAATTGAAGTTCCCACCTACAGAGAAATTGCTGCTCTCACTTAATCGTGTTTCTTCTTTCATATCTATCCCAAGAAAAAGTCATGCTACATTCCTCCTCTGTACAGTCCCTAACTCTATATTCACCCTTTCACCGTTAGTGTCCCCCAAAGAGTGGTAAGTGATAAGTATGTGAGGGTCTTCAAGCCTCATCCAACAATTAACAGTGTCCTGCCTTGTGATTAAAATGTGCATTTTGCACATTATCATGGGCTGAGGATCCCAAACAGTGAAGAAGGAGATTTATTAATACAATGCAACATGGGTTTACCTCTCTTTACAAAATGGATGTGATTGTGAAGCTTTGTGTTCCCATTTGCTTCCGTGTTCCCGTTGTCTCAACGTTATCTGCGCTGAGATTATCTGTCTTCATTTCCTAGCAGTGACTTTAACAAGGGTCTTTCATTTTACCCCTTCTCAGCCTCTCTGTTAAGTAAGTCCCATAATCTTCATTCCCATACTCTGTAAGAATATATAATTTATAATTAACTATAAAAGAATCTATGAATCCCTTTGAAAAGTGAAAAAACCTGTTGTAACATGGATTAAATTACGGTGCTGTGCTTGTTTTGTGCAATTCTGTTATTATGTATTGTGATACAAACAGCCCAAAGAAGGTTCTGCCCAGGCTGCTGTTTCCTTACCTGGTACCGCACTTAACTACTTCTTTTCGTGAAAACAAAAACGCCAATAAATTAACTTGGAAGAATTGGACATTCCAATTGTTTGACTGACAGTATTGGTTGAGGCATGAGGAATTGCTTTGAGTGTCAGTTTAGCTGTGTTGATGTGAACTCTTAAGTTTTTCTGAAGTGGCTTCCCCGGCTGAAACTTGCCACATAAGCAGTAGGAGAGGGAAGGAGGATAAAATTCCAGGGTGAAATGTATTAAACACAGACTTATTTCTCAGCTTCTCCTGTGGCTCCGCCTCCAGTAGAACTAATGCCTAATGATTTCAGGAAGTGAAAAGCATTTAAATTTCACTTGGTGTAAAGTTGAAGAAATTGTCCCATGTGAAAAGAATGTTTCTTTGCCACATTACATAGGTGGCAATAAACAGGCAAATTTCACTGGTTTTGATATAGGAGTATGAGCTTTCACAGGGCTCAGGTTGATTTCATTTTAAAAAGTTGAATTTATGGGACAGAGGATTGAAAGGTTTGTACTGACATGTTTAAAACCCTCTTTTAAAAAGTGGCATATTGCATCGTTCCATTTAAGTGTTCACACCACAGACTGAAACATAATCTGTTTACTAAAAAAACAACTTTTTATTGCCCTGTGAATAATTTCCCATTGAAAAAGAAAACAATGTACAGTATTTTAGTGCTTTGTGAAACATCTGGAAATTTTTCTTCAGTTGCTAAAGCTATGAAGAATTTGCATCCACAAACTACTGATTTTTTAATTTAACACAGAACAACTTCAAACGTAGTATTGAACCAACCTAAAGTGTTCCAAAAAAGCAACAGTTTCCAAGGGCCCACGGAGGGCGCTCAGAGAAACGAAGCCACCAACTCACCGCAAGGCGAGTCTGGTTTCACGGAAAGCCCGTTCGGGATGTTTTGCGTCTTTGTCCCCACTTTTCTGAACATGATGTAAAGTGGATTGTATTAGTTCAGGTTACACCAGCTGCTCTAACAAATAAATTCCAAACCACAGTGGCTTAGCATAGTGGAAATTTTTTCTTGCTCACCTAACAGTTCAACAAGGGTGTGCCGGCAGGCAGGCAGCCTCCATGTAGAGGTGCAGGGACCCATCTCTGTCTCTGCCATCTTCAATCTGGAGCTTTGCGAAATGGAGAAAGCATGCCTGTTATGACACTCACATGTTGGCTAGAATTCAATCATGTGACCAAGTGAACCGCAAGGTAAGCAGCAGCTGCAAACCAGTTGTCCCAGGAAGGAAAAGAAAAGGGTTTGTCAAACAGCTAGCCAGTCCTTAGATCCCAGCCGGAACTTTACAAGATTATAATTTTTCTCCAAATCCCAACACGTGTAGGGCTCAGTACTGGCTTCTCCAGCCCCTATTGTGGGCTCTATGTAAAGCATGCTACTAAAGGGACCACGACATTTCTAAAATGAGTGATGGGTGCAAGACAGCCATTGACTCTAGACACTCTTTCCTGATCTCAGCTCCTAAACCTGTATTCTTATTTGTGAAAATTGTGAAATGGAACTAATTATGGAGAGAGAAAATTAACCAATTCGAGC
This sequence comes from Indri indri, assembly GCA_004363605.1. Classification (NCBI taxonomy): domain Eukaryota; kingdom Metazoa; phylum Chordata; class Mammalia; order Primates; family Indriidae; genus Indri; species Indri indri. The sequence continues at coordinate 16,804 of RJWJ010023793.1, read as the reverse complement.
TCTGGAAAAGAGTACAAGCTTTAGAGTGAAAAATACTTTCTGCATTTCATTCTATTTTACTTTTTTCCTAAGACTTTTATTTCTCCACAAGGGAGCATCAGGCTAATTTAAGACTCAGGTCCTCTTTGCAAAAAACATCTTCCCACAGTTTAAGTGCTGATGTGTAGGCAGAATACTTAGACCTCAAGGGGATGCAGTGATGTGAGCTAGTTTCCCTCCAGAACTGGTCCACCTAGAAAGTATAAATGAAAATCTAAATAACTGAGGGTTGTCTGCGGATTCTTCTGTCCCACTCTACACCTCCTTCTGCCCCAGTGTGTGTGAGCTGGGTGGCCCTTCTGTGTGCTACCGGTAGATATTAACCCACTTCATCACTGTATGGTAATTGTCTATTCACTTGCCAACATCTTCCATTAGATGATAAATTCCATGAGGAAAGGGATCCTTTATATCTTGTTTATCTTTAGCACTTGCCACAGTCTGTAGCTCCTAGTAGGTGCTTGCTAAATATTTGTGGGGACTGAATGGAATGCAAGTCAGGATAAGATAAGTCCTGTAAGACATTAAAATAATCAAAGAGTTACTAGTGTTCCCGAGAGGAGTACCACACAGGGGGTCAGGAAGGAGGAACGATTTCCTGAAGCATTTAAGTGGACTTTAAAGGAAGGCTAGAGTTTCAGTAAGCAGACTCTCTGGGATGGCTTTGCAGGTAGAGGAATAGCATATGTAAATGCTTGGAGATGGAAAAGCAAAGGTGCATTTGTGGAATGGTCTGTGCTCTTGTTCATCTTGGGCCTCGTGTATGTGAAGAGAGGGATAGGAGATGGGAATGGAAAGGGGACTGTGGCTCTTCCAGAAATGGTTTTGACCCTTAGGCTGGCAAGTTTCAATTTAATTCTGTGGGGCAGCGGGGAGCTGGGGAGGTCTCAATATCAAGAATATCAATCTGCCTAGTAAACAGAGGATGGACAGTGTGGGTGAGAGGCAGGAAAAGGAAAGACTTCCTGGAAGGCATGATAACCATCCGGTTGAATGACAGGGCCCTAAATGAGGAAAATGACATAAGGACAGACAGGACAGGAAGAGTTCAAGGCAAAGGGCAGAGGGAAAACCCACAGCTCTTGACAACTGGTCAGATTTTAAGGAACAATGACAGGGAGGAGTGTAAGGTGAATGACCATATGGGGCCGCCATTTATGGGAAGAGGAACTTTGGGAGGAAGAACTGATTTGGTGATTAAGGGCAAGGTGAAAAATTGCATGTAAGAATTTTGGGCTTTGGGCAGGGCAGGGCAGGGAGTTGGGTTGGTGGGACACCCAAATGAAACTAAGAGGGAGCTGCAAATGCAGAACCGTCAGGTAGGGGTGAGGATGGGTGGTAAGGAAGGCCATTTGGTCCAGGTTTTGTATTCATAAAATTTTTCAAATTGAAAGTTTTGACACTGCCTCTAAATAAGTGCTATGATCTGAATGTCTCCTAAAATTCATGGGTTGAAACTTAATGCCCCTTGTGGTGGTATTAACATGTGGTGCCTTTGGGGGAGTGATTAAGTCATGAGGACTCCATCCTCGTTAAAAGATTAGTGCCTTGTAAAAGGGCTGGGGGGAACTAACATAGACCTTTTTTGCTCTTCTGCTCTTTCACCATGCAAGGACAGAGCATCCATCCCCTCCAGAGGACACAGCAATAAGGTGCCATCTTGGAAGCAGAGACCGGGTCTTCCCTAGACACCCAGCCTGCTGGCATTTTGACCTTGGACTTTCCAAACTGCAAAACTATGAGAAATAAATTTCTGTTCTTTTTAAATTACCCAGTCTCTGGTATTTTATTATAGCAGCACAAACACACTAAGGCAAGAGTCTTTATACATAGTCCTTGAATTCATGTGGGTGTTGAAAACCTACTAAATATAAATTTTGGAAATACATCACAATTTTGCAACCCTCTTGGGATATTTATTCACTGTTCTAATATACATGGAGACTTCTTTAAAATATAGAACTCTCTTCTAAGAACTCTGGCTACACACCCCAATAACCTGCATTTGCCTCCAATCGTAGCAATATTTTCAATGAATTATGATTACTGCTTCCCTACCCATCTCCCTGCCTACCTGAGGGGCAGAATGGTGTGTTGTTCAGTTGAAACCCCAGTAGCTAATCAAAACTCTGGCCGAGAGAAGGCAACTCAAAAATAAACACCTTGGGAGGGATACTGAGCAAGAGGAAACCCATGTGTATTGAAGTAAAATAACTACAGACATCAAAGGGGAGAAAGACTTTATAGAAGAAAGAAAAGTATTTTCTTTCTAAAAAGGGCAACAAAACAATTTTGTCACATTAGTAATCATACCTAGCATATGGAAGTTCTCAAATGCAAACCAGGTGCCATCTTTTATGTGAAACTTCCAGACATTATAGGGGAAGTTCTGTCCAACTTGTTGTTGGAGTGTAGGGCAAGAAGATGGGAAATGCCAAGAGGAATATCTCCCCAGTTCTCCTCACCTTGGGTTCCACTTTTGAGCACATACGAACTTCTCCAGAGAAGCTCTCCTGACCACCTTTTCTATTCCTCTCTCCCTCTGAGCAGGCATGGAGAGAGATGAAGTCAAGATGTGGGAGATTTAAGCAGATTTGAAGAAAAAAGAAAAACAGTCCTGGCGTTTTTTGTTCCCAATAAACCCCGGGCAGATTGCTTCAACAAGAAAGAACAACACATTGCCCAATTATTATAAGACTGTACCTCTGATACACCTGTTTCGCTTTTCAAAGTCGACTTTGATGACCTTAATTTTACCTACACTACTGTATAAATTTTCACTGAGATCTTTATCTCATCCTGACACCAATTAGCACATGCATTTCAGCAGAAGAATCCACAGCAATTTAATACATACCTTCGAAGAAAAGGAAACGCTAATCGAAATGAAGACTATCCCAAAACCAACTGAACAGGTGCGCATTTCCATAATGGCTGCGCAATTCAGCAACGAAGTGGTGTTTGCTGCTTTTGCTTGTGAACTGAATTAGTAATCTTTACATGCCCTGTCCCGGTGATTGAAATAAATTACTTTGTTAAATTGCGAAGCAGGTTGACCCATCTGTTGGCCCATGAATGTTCAGATTCTCAGAGGGTTTATTATTCCAAATAATGACTGCCATATGCAGCGGTAAACAGTTCCTTTAAAACTGACTGAAGGATTTGGTGCTACTTTTGAAGGCAATTTATAAAGCTATTCATGTTCCCCTAAAGGATCTGCCCTTCAACTAAACTTCCAGAAAAGTTGTCTTGATCAGTTAATCCTGGCTGAGACACCCTCTTCTCTTTGGAGAGGAAAGAAGAAGGGAAGAACACAAACACATGTTCCAGGAGCACCTACTATGTGTTAGGTGCCTGCACGTCTGATAGCACTGCTGCCCAAAACCTCACAACAACTGCGTGAGGGGGATATTATTATCCCAGAGAAAACAGGAGGTCAGGGAGGTTAAGAGACTTACCCAAGACAACTGCTATGTCGCTGAACTGGCACTCAAACCCAGTCCACCCAGCTCCAAGACACATTGTGCTATATCGGAGCATCTGATGGAAAGTTTTTACACTGGGAAGCACAGTGACAATTCTGCGCACTCACAACTCAGACTCATGGGAGAAAAGAAGTACAAAAGTATTTCTGCCACCACTCAGATTATACCTGACTCGAACAGCCCTGTGCTAATTGTGCCTGTCCCTTCTTTTCTATTAAATGAGCCCCACTCTACTCTTCCTGATCTTCTCCTTTAAGGAGGAAGAGGGTTTTGAATGCTCCCTGGCAAGAATCTAATAGGAATGTTTTAAAGACAAAAATCTGTGAGCTCTCTTTTCATATGTGGCTTTCCTTACCTTAGATCATCCTCATTTTTAAATCCCTGAGGAGAATGCATGCTCTGCTCACACAAGGTCCATAAACTGCTCCAACCACGGCCCAGCCATGATTTGTTCATGATGTTAACAGTGACTCACTGTGGCTAGATTACAGATGTTGAATTGCTGATGGATGGCCCCAAGCCAGCACATGGTCAGCTCTTCTGGTATTCAACTGCAGAATTAATCATGTGCGGAAAGGTATTTTTTTTTTCCATCTGTGAAAAATGAAATGGCTAATATACAGCATGGAATGAGCACCCTGGAATAATTCCTTTCTTAACGGGAAAAGAATAAAGCTATTAAAAGAATAAACTCCTGGATGTGACATGATGACAGTGGGATTTTTTTGATGAGCTAAATGAATAAGCTCTCTCTCCTTTGATTTATGCCAGCGCAGAGAGTCTCTCAAAGCTTCAAAAGGCAGAGCGCATTTGGAGATGCCGATGGTCTCCACACCCTTTGTTTCAAGAGAGTGAGAAGCTAAGACCAGGCCAAAGGCAAGAGTTTGACAGGCAGAGACCTGCAGAGGTCGGAACCCAGGTGTTCAGTCACAGGGGGAGAAAGGGTGCCTTGCGGGGTTGCCAGAATCTTTGGCTGAGGAGGTCTGCCCTTGTTTCAACAGCTCCCAGGCGCCTCTCTGTGGGCCAAGGTCAGGCCCTGCCTCTGTGGTTGGTCTCCTCCTCACTCCAGAGGGAATGAGACATGTTCCCTTGCTGTCGGCTTGAGTCCTGAGGAAGGGGCTGGAAATTAAGATTGTTCTTCACCTCCACCAACGATGGCACCAGAAAGAAACAAAGCCCACATTAAGAGCCTAAGAAAAGACTTACTATGTACAGTAAAAATAATTTCCTGACGCAGTATACTGAACATGAGAAGAGATCAGCCATGGAATGCTCATTAGGAGAAATGATGTAACTACGTTACATATTTTGTTTATTTAAATCAAGAACCACGCATACGAGAGCAACACATACATGATCAGAAAAGCATAAAACATCAGACAAACCCGAATTCAGAAGAAAACAAATTCAGAAATATTCTACCAAACAAGCAGCCAGTACTCTTCCAAAGTCACGAAAGACAAAGACAGACTGAGGGACTGTCACAGACTGGAGGAGAAAAGGAAAGACGGTAACTCTGTGCAATGCGACAGCGTAGATTGGATCCCAGACCCATAAAGAACATCAGCAGAACAATGAAGAAATTTGTGGATTAATTAGCAGTTAACCGTTAATCTGTAAATTGGTTAGTAAAGTTGTATCAGTGTTAATTTCCTGGTTTTAGATCATTATACTCTGGGTGTGGAAGACGTTAACACTGGGAGAAATCTCTGTACCATTTTTGCAACTTTTTTTTGTTAGTCTGAAATGATTTCAGAATGAAAAGTTTTTTTAGAAGATGCTGATGCGGAAAAGCCTACAATGAAAAGCAGCCACCCAAGGTCCTCTGTTCCTACACCCAGGCCTGTTCCCAAAAAGCAACCACTTTTGACCCTTTTAGCTGTTTCTTTAACTAGTTACCCATGTATCACCGAATATTATGTTTAAAATACTACAACATGATTTATTAATTTTAGGCAATAACTACTGACTTCCTGCAATGAGAGGTGAGAATTTAGCTCTTTTTCACCAACTTTTAAATTATCTTGAAATGATTTTAGACTTTGAAAAAAGTTGCAAATGTCACAAAGAAATTCCCCAATTACCCTCCACTCAGCTTTCCCCAATGTTAATACTTCACATAACCATGATATAATTATCAACGCTAAGACATCAGCATGGTACAATACTGTTAACTAAACTACAGGTTCTATTGGAATTTCTTTGGCGTTTTTATTATTGTCCCTTTTCTGTTCCAGGATCTCAACCAAAACACCATGTTGCACTTAGTTGTCATCGCTCCATAGTCTCTTCTTTCTGTGACAGCTCCTCCATCTTTCTTTGTGTTTCATGAGCTAGCCACGTTTGAAAACTACTGGACAAATATTTTGCAGAATGTCCGTGAATTTGGGTTCATCTAACATTTTCTCAGGATTAGATGGGGTTATAGATTTTTGGAAGGAACATCACAGAAGTGATGTACCCTTTGCAACATTTCTAGGGGTATTATATCAATGTGTCTTATTATTGGTGAAGTTAACCTTGATCATTTGATTAAGATAGAGTCTTCAAGGTTTCTTCAAGGAATAGTTACTAATTTCCCCTTTAGAAGCATGTCACTAAATCCAGCGCACATTCGAGGGGGATGAATTAAATTCCAATTCTTGGAGGGAGGTGTATCAAAAATTTGCAGACAAATGTTAAAACCATAACATTAATAGATAAACATTTTGGAAAAAACGATGGTAATCCAGCACCTTTTGTGTTATCCTGGATAGAGCTGGAGCCCATTCCACTAAGTGAAATATCACAAGAATGGAAAACCAAGCACCACATGTACTCATAATCAAATTGGTATTAGGTGATCAACACTTAAGTGCACATATAGTAGTAACATTCATCGGGTGTCGAATAGGTGGGAAGGGGAAGAGGAGATGGGTACATTCACACCTAATGCGTGTGGTGCGCACCATCTGGGGGATGGACACACTTGAAGCTCTGACTCAGGCAGGGCAAAGGCAATATATGTAACCTAAACATTTGTACCCCCATAATATGCTGAAATAAAAAATAATAAATAAATAAACAAACATTTTGGGAATGCTACTTTGAGGCTAGGCAAATGTCCCATTTCTCTTTAAAGTTTCACCAACTACTTTTAGCATCTCTCAGTGGATCTTGCCTGTAGCAGTCATTATTGTGGGTTTCTAACAGTGATTTCAATCCCTCACTCCTTCATTTATTAACATTATTTATTCCTCTGTGAGGAAGACTTGTCCCTTCTCCCCCAAGTATTTATTTGTTCAGTCACATACCTATATCAGTATGGATTAATGGATATTTATTTTATTCTTTGGTCTATAACCTAATACCATCATTATTTATTTTGTTTCTCAAATTTTCATGCTTTGGCCTTTGGAAACTCTTCAGGTTGGATCCTGTGTCCTTTAGATATGTCCCATTTCCTCCATTTTTTATTTCCTTAATGACTTTTTTACATTCTGGCACCATAAGATGCTCCAAACATATCTTATATTCTCACTGCCCCAGCCTTAGAATTAGCCGTTTTTTTCCAATAACGTCTGATTCCCGTTATTGGAGAATGGTATTTAGAAACCAAACTCTGGAGCTCGGTGGGTTCATTGCTCAGGGATGTCACTGCTTCTAGCTCTTAGTGGACAGAGCTTGGATATCTGTGTATGTATACTAACCCATGTATATTTACTTTTGTATCTGTTTATCTGTATAAATATTAGAATAAATGTGACTTCATACTGATATCTAACTCCAATCCAGCACTGCAGAGTTTATTCTAGCATTACTCCCTTACTTATCTGTAACTTCTTTCTTCCACAGTGAGAAACCTGGCTGTCATGATCTACAATTGCTCATTGCTGGTATACGGGAATATAACTGACTTTTTTCATATTGTTTTTGTATTCTGAAACTGTGCTAAACTCATTTTTTAGTTCTAGGAGCACTTTTATAGATTCCTTTGGACTTTCTACGTAGACAATCATGTTGTCTGCAAACAGAGACAAATTTATTTCTTCTTTCCCAATATGTATGACTTTTCTTTCTCTTGCTTCTCAATTTCACTGAATAAGAGTGATGAGAGAGGAGATCCTTGCCTTGTTCCCAATCTTTAGAAGAAAGCTTCAAGTCTCTCACTATGAAATAGAATGTGAGCTGTAGATTTTTCATAGATGCCCTTTATCAGGTTGAGGAATTTCCCTTCCCTTCTGTCTTGAATGAATGCGGAATTTGTCGCATGCTTTCTCTACATCTATTGAGCTGATCATATGCATTTTCTTCTTTAGACTGTTAATATGGTGGACTATACCCATTGATTTTGAATGTTCAACCAGCCTGGCATTCCTGGAATGAATGCCTCACTTGGTCCTGATACACTAACCTGTTTATATATTATTGAAGCAATTTGCTAGTATTTTCGGAGGATTTTTGCATCGGTAATAATGAAAAAATATCAGTCTGTGGTTTTCTTTTTCTTGTCCACTAATGTCTCTAGTTTGGGTAGTAGTAAGGGTAGAGGATAGAAATGGAAGAGGAGATGTGACAAAATACCTCTAAAGACTGCCTATCACTGTAGAGGTTGAATAAGATGAAAATCAGAGCATCGGATGAAGCAAAGTGAAGTTGAATGATGTAAATCCAACAATGCAACTTTAAAAAAAAAAAAACATGAATCCAAAAAGCTGATACAGAGAGGTGGGGGGTGGGGGCAGAGGAATTGATATTCAAATCAGAGTCTGTCCTTTCCCGAAAATAAACAGGACTTGGGGCAGCTGACTCTGACAAAGCCTACAGCCTTCTTCTCCCTGCTGTTAGAACACATTTGGCCAAGGTCCTTTTGGATCAGCTACTATGTAATGTTGACAATAATGTCAACTGTACTCTCCTGAGCCTTACTAATTAAATTTCAAAGTTTAATCAAAAGAAATTACGCTCATTCCCTATTAATATGCTGACTTGTTTGGAAATGGGATGAATTTTAGCTACACTTTCAAAATAAGCTAGGGATGAGTACACAAGATATACAGTGAAATTGAGGTCTAGATTCCTAGAACAGAAAATCAGAACTATTCGCCTGGATATAGTGGTGTTAATAAATACTTATTGGAAGAATATATACGTTTGAAGCTTGTTATACTCTTGAAATGATTTTCAAGATTCATCTACTCAAATTTTCAACATTCTCTGTTTAACAAAACAAAAATGTGACTTTTTCTTAAATAGTGCCACTCTCTTTGACTTTTTACTCATTTGTGTCCTAGAGGAAAACTCACCCTGTGAGTTGCTCATTTGATCATACTTATCCAAAGTGTTGTTTGTCAAAGACCCAAAGTAACATTTTATTCACCTTTGTCTCAAGAGATAGTACACTCATTGGCCAAGAGCAAACGAGGTCACAGCCTGCACTGCCTGCTGTCAGTTTCAACTTTAGAACAAAGGCATTCTCAGCCTGCAAGTGTGGAGTGTGGCTCTTCCCCAAGACCATTCAGCAATGAAACATTGGTCTGGGAACCTAATGTCATGAGCCTAAAATATCTGCATACGAACAACAGCTATGACTATTTGCTTCCTTCATGCCAGGGCCTGTGCTAAGACTATTTTATATATATCTCACTTAATCCTCACAACCAGCCCACGTGACTGCTGTCAATAGCCATCACCTTCTTTTTTTTAGTGAAAAAACTGACTCTCGGACCAGGAAGTGAAGGACACCAGCAATAGTAATTCCCAAAATGATGCCTCAAATCTCTATCCTCAATAAAATTGTTATCATTGAGATAACCATGAGCCCAACTCAAAACTGAGATTTTATATGTGTGAGGGCAGGGGAGGGGGTAGGAAATAAGCGGGCTAGAAAGCAATGTTCATTGAATGCCAATATCAGTTACTGGGCTGGAAAATTTATATTATCTCATTTAATTTTCTCAAAAATCCAAGTAGATATTATTCTCATTTCACAGAGGAGGAAGCTGAGACTTAAGGCTTAAGAGGTGGAGGTAGCTTTCAAGCTGAGGTTTGCCTGACTCCAAAACATAAGCTCTTTCAATATCTATAACATGTATTGACCAGGCGCAGTGGTTCATACCTGTAATCCTAGTACTCTGAGAGGCCAAGGCAGGAGGATCACTTGAGGTCAAGAGTTTGAGACCAGCCTGAGCAAGAGAGAGACCGTCTCTCCAAAAAATAGAAAAATTAGCTGCGTGTGATGGTGCACACCTAGATTCCCAGCTGCTTGGGAGGCTGAGGCAGGAGGATAGCTTGAGCCCAGGAGTTTGAAGTTGCTGTGAAGTACTCTATCCGGAGTGACAGAGCAAGACTCTGTCTCAAAAAACAAAAACAGAAACAAAAACAAAAGTTTCCTCTGGATTTCTTCTCTCAATTTCTGATTGACAAAAGGAGCCAGTGACTTAGATTGCCATTCCAATGTCCTATATTATCACCTCCTGAACACTGGAAATTGGGTTCCACATTTAGAGTCGTGAAAATTTTAGTAGCCAAATAGAATCATTTTCCCAAAAGCCCAATTTTAGTTACACCCAGAGGAAGTTTACACTAGAAGCATCTCATGCCTTTACAGAGTTAATTGTTGAAATTTCCAATCAACATTGGTAAGTCTTTGCCAAGAGTTTTCAACTGTAAACTCCATGAGTTCAGGGACTTTATCCTATTCATGGTTTGTCCCCAGTATCTAAAATATTGCTTAACAAAGAGCAGGCACACAATAAGTGTTTATTGGGGAAAGCAATGCTTTCAGGCACAATAACCCAGCAGTTAGCTCACAAGTACCATCTGAGATGTACAATAAATAGCTTTTCCCTTGTGTGCATGTCTTCTGTCTATCCTAAGGTCATAGCCTAAAGAAAAAAATCTCTCCCCAAACCTTAAGACTAGAGAACAGCAATACACGATACCCCTGGCAATAAGTTTGCAGCATGATGCCTGGAACATAGTAAATGCTCAACAAATATTTGTTGAACTACTTATTGAGGAATAAGAGCTAAAGTTACTTAATGCTTACTCTTTATCAAACACTCCACTCGCTTTATCTCATAGAAGTGTCCTGTGGCAGATACTATAATATTTCCCATTTCACAGAGAAGCAAAGTAAGGTTTAGAGAGGTTAAGTAATGTGCCCAAATTCGTTCACACACTTAGTATGTGGCAGAGCTGACGTCGAACCAGGACAGCCTGACTCCAGAGTTCCTAGCCTGTGTCACCCCACAGCACTTGGCTAACTTGCCAATCCCATTCCTCCTCAAGGCTCTTCCCTGCCCTGGATCTTCGCAAGGCTGGCTCCTTCCCATTCAAGTCCCTGCCCAACCTCACTTCCTCTCACTTCCTCGGAGCCCTATTGGATCACTCGCTACTCTATCCCATGATCCTGTTAAAGTGTCTTCAGAGCATGAGCCGCCATCTAACATTCTTCTGCTCAGAATTTGATTATTGTCACATCCTCAACCAGAACTTGAAATTCATGAGAGCAGACACCTTGTCTGTCATAGTGGCCACTGGGACCCATAGTCTGGTGCTGAGCCTGGCATGCGAAGGCACTTCCTAAATACTTGCTGAATTACTGAATGACTACTACACGCCAGGTAACCCCTGGTGTGCTAAAGAGGACAGTACTTTACAGGCCAGTCTTTAGAAGAGTGTCTGGTGCATGACTGATGTGTGTCTCCAAACCTATTAAGCTCAATTCCCACATCAGTGCTTTTCTGCCATTTCAGGTGAGAAAATTGATTAATACATAGGCCAACTGAGCGACTTTTTCCATGCAAAGAGGAAGGTTCAACGACTTAATGATTGTGATGTGCTTTGTAATCTCTCCAACAAAGACAATTTGCTAAATAAAAATAATTTCCATCCCTCTCAGATTGGAGCCACACCTACTTAGCTTCTGAAGACCAAAATGTCAGTTATTCCTGCTTTACAGAATGCTTCTGAACTGACAGCCCTAAACTTTATGTATCTCCCAGGATAAAATCCAAGGAAAAAATTTATTACAGAAAACTCTCTCTGGCCTGGGTCCAACATTTGATGGAGGATATTAATAATATTGCTTGGACTTGACTCTCTTAAGTCTCTCACTTCCCCCAACACATGTCTGAAAGAGCTTGATATATGGGACACACATCTTATTTTCAACCTATACAAGTGAGCTTATTGCCAGCATAATTGTTTTACAGATCTCCAACCAGACTGAGACCTCCTACCTTGCTGCCATGTTTGTTTCTTCAGAAAGGTTGGCCGTTCTGGCAATGTCACCCTCCTTTCCCTCCTCCCCAGCTTTTCACTTTCTGGTCCAGTCCCTTGGAACTGCTCTGAGCTCACTCACTTTGAGATGCTATTCTCTTTGTCTAGAATTCCCCTCCCCCTGCCTGTGTCTTCCTCAGACTTCTTTTTTAAGACTCAGATCTGCATTTCCACCACCCCTTGCCTGACATCATCCCCAGGTTCACTCACAAATACTTCTCCCTGTAAGTGCCCTTCCTCTGAGCTCTCAGGAACTTTATACTGATTATTCATAATGAGATTATTAATAATTTTAATTATTGTATTTTTATTATTAGTTACTTATAATGATATACTTCTGTGTTGGTTTGCCCAACTGACCAATGGGCTCCTGGCATGTCTACTGTGTTCTTCACATGAAAGATAGATATCTCCTGACAAATGATTGGGAACTGAATTTATACTGACTCTTCCACCCCACCTCCATTTTGTATTAAGTTACTTAAGACGAAAAAATCATTCTCCTCTACTTATCCTTTAGAAAGTTGATTTCACTCATCAAATGAGAAGACCAGATTTTCAGTTTCTGGTGTTACCCTCCCAAGTCTGTCTCATGATCTAGAGTCACCCAAAATGATGGCAGGTGAAGGTGGTGGCCTTAGGAGCAAAGAACACATTGGCATCCAGGGCCTAAAGACATTCCTCCGATGGAAACAGTGCTATGCATGGACCAAGAAAGGACCAGGAGGGCAAGGACCAAGGAAGACGTCCTCGTTTTTGCCCAGCCTTAATCTGATTGAAAACATATCTCCATGTATAAGTTTTCTCTTTAAATCACCACAACCATCTCCAAGACATAAAGGAAATAATAATCATGTCCTTGGTGAGGTATGACTATGCAGTAATGAGATCAGTTTTCATTTGTGGCTTGAGCAATGAAGTGCTCACGTAACCACATGCCAAATATAGTCTATTACATTGGGATAGCGCAGCTACAGGGTGTTTTGGTATGCCTCTCTTAGCTGCTGCTATTTTAGAAAACAGTTCAAGAACTTGTCCTTCCCTGGGCCCACCTAAGTCATCCCACAGTAAAGTCAGTTTAGCTAGAGTTTGCTTCTGGAGCCATGGCCAGGCTCTGCACACCTGGCACATCCCTACACCCCTCACCTCTCCCTAAATTCTCCAGGCCACAGGACCATCATCTCCTACAGCCTCCAAGGAATCCCCAGGGTGGGCTTTCTGTGCTGGGGCTTCCATTCTCCACTCCAGTATCTGCACTTATGTCACAGGCTAAGAGGCAGTGTCAGACCTAGAGCCCACGAATGTCTCCCCTGACCCATTTTACCCTGATCCTCTAGAACCTTCAACAGGGCTCAGTGGTGAAACACCCACACTGCCCTGCCTCCATGTTGATTTCTGTTGCGAACTAGGAATTGCCCCGGGGAACAAGCCTTCCTTCCTGGGAATCTCGTAAGGAACAGTGACATGTGCCCTCCTCCCTCTTCATAGTTTTGCTACTTAACTTGGTCAGTATATTTTATCACAGTTAGTTTCAATGATGGGACCTCCCATTGGGCTGCACCAAGTCCCAAAATACAAAATACAAATAATGTTCCCAAGCTATTGGCAGAGGTTTCTTAACCTGAAAAGAATATGTCGCCATCAGTTAAAGAAGGAAATTTAATGGGAGACCATTTCTGTAACTCAAAAAGTAGAATACTGGCAATAAGAAAGGAGAATGCCAAAAATAAAATTTGTGGTATTTTACTTAGAAGACAGAGTGGAGATCAAAGAGCTTGAGGACTTAAAGTTAGCTCCCCTTTGGAGTGGGCAGTTCAGATGAGGCAGAAGAGTAGGAAACCAGCTCATGTTTCAAGTATTTAATAAGTGCTCTCCTACATGGAGTCTATGGAATCAGATTCTAGAAGATTCTTGATGTTAAAATTATCAACACCTTGCCAATCAAACATAGCAATCATCATAATTTAACTATGCAAGAGACCTCAGGTGTATGGTATCAGGGTCAACTAAGGTAGCAGGTGTGATGGCTGCCATGCTCTGGACAACAAAGCAAACAAACTAAAAAAACAAACTTATCACTAGTTTGTTTTCTTAGGAATAAATGAAATAATGGAGAAGAACTCTAAAGCACTCATCAAATATAAAGGATTCTACTGGTAGGAGTACTCAAGTTGTTATATCTGGTTAATGAAACACATTGTCATATCGAATGTAGTGGTGGTGTATAGGATTTCCATTGATTATTCGCTCAACAAATACTCTTGTCTTTCATCCTGTGCTAAGCACAGTTCTAGACTCTAGAGATGCAGTGGAGAAGAAATCTGAGGCCCTAACTCTTATGGAGCCTACATTCTAGGGGCAAGGATGGGAAGAGACAAATAAGAATCAAGTAAATAAAGCAACATGATAAGATCGCAGAGTGGCAAGTATTAGGGTGAAGGTAAAACAAGGTCATACAACAAGAGAGTGATTAAAGAAAGAGCAATTAATTGGCAGGGGTGACAGGGAGTTACAGCAGCTGGTCAGAGAAAGCCTCAGGAAGGGGGTGACATTTTAAAGGAGACCTAAATGATAAAAGATTTAAGGCAGAGCTTTGCAGGCAGAGAGAATGGCCAAATGCAAAGGCAGGAGCACATCACAGAAACAAAAGGAAGGCCAGTGTGGCTGGGGTGCAGTGACCAAAGAGGAGCATGGTAGAGTTAGGTGATGGCCGGATCATGCAGGCGCTTTGGGTGTGTTTGGTGGCTCCTTCCTTGCTCCCTTTCTCCCTCCCCCTTCCTGCCTCCCTCCCTCTCTTCCCTTTCTCCCTCCTTTTCTTCCTTCCCATCTTTGGTGTCTACCATGGCCGAACCCCTTTCTTATATTTGAGGAACTTCTCAGCCCTTGAGTCTTTATAGAAGGCAATATCACATCTTACTATAAAACTTAAAACACTAAAGACTTGCTCCTCCGGCCTCCCTTGCAGCTAAGGTGCAAATGTGTGATCTACGCTGGCCAATCCGTTGCACGAGCTCCAGTCTTCACACTGGAAAGGAGCATGAATCCTGGGGAATCTACCCAGAGTTCAGGTGATGCCAACATTATACCAGAATAGGTTTCCAGGGGACAATACAGGCCCTGATTTCAGAGTAGGGTCTGGTGTTTCATGTCAGGGATGGTGGCCATGCACACGGTGACCTGAGATGTCCCACCACGGCAGGAGCAGGGTCCTCACTAAACAGCTGTGGTCCTGGCTGCTGCCTTTCCTTCCTCACCCTTGACTGCTCTCTGAGCCTCCCCCCACAGCCTCCCTGAAGTTTTTACCCCCTCATCCCTATAGCCTTTGAATGACTTTCTTTGCAGCTTAAATCATCCGTGGTTCACTTCTTTTGCTTGCAACCAAGAACTCTGACAAAACATGGTAAGAACTTTGACTTGTATTCTAAGTACAGGAGGAAGCCACTGGAGGGGTTTAAACAGTATCATGTCAGAGATGAAAGAAGAATGTTTGGGAAGAATTCCTATTTGATCTCAGAACTATATTGTGATTCTCCTAAAAAATGGGTTTGCTTCGGGCTCTTGGGCACCCTCATTTGGGTCATTGACAAGGTTTCTTTCTTATGTGTTCTCTGACGGAAAACTTAGCATCCCATTAGGGCTCTAAGGGAGGTTGCTATATATTTTTAGACTTATTCTTGGCTCTACATAGTCCTCACTCTTACTGTTCTTTATCCTTTTATTCCTCTTTTAAATTTATGCTATTTTTCCCTAGTTTGCTTCATGTTCTTACTGGAAAAAGCGTGACTACATGCACCATAGCCACTAGCTGCATCTGGATATTTTGATTTAAATTTTCGTTAAATAAAATTAACTGAAACTGAAACTTCAGCTCCTGGGTTCACAGTAGTCACATTTCAAGTGCTCAGTAACCACATATAGGTAATAACTACTTATTGGACAGTGCAGATATAAACCATTTTCATCATCACAGAAAGCTCATGGGATAGTGCTGAGATATGCTCTAGTGCAATGGAATATGATATCATTCAACATCTCTTTTATTCTCCTGTATCCCAGCATTCATCAGTTGAAGGTTGAGGTCCACTTAGGGACCAGTAATGGCAAGGATTATAATGCCATATTGAACACAAATTACATACAGGAGTTAAAACAGAAGGTTTTTCAACTCAGGTGCTAGGGAAAACACTTCTCACACCTCAGTATGAAGGACACTAGCATGGTGATGTGCACTGAAAAGAAATATTCAAGATTCCCTTTCTGGAGACTGAACTCCGTGTCCTTAGAGTATATGGGTGCCATGTGGGCACTCAGAAAAATATAGGCAGAAGAGATCAGAAAATGCCCCTTTGTTCTGCATGAAACAGTGCCTTTTCTAAGGGTAAAACAAGGCAAAAATCCTGGTGACCTCTAATCTAAACAAGAGGTTTATCATTTATATAATAACAATATAAAGTATAAGGTATCATTTGATAACTTAGTAGAGGTAAGTGGTGATTGTTTCACAATATTATCTCTTAGAAAGCTAAGGTTTCTAGACCAAAATGGAAAAAGTTCTTTCTTTTCCAATGCTTAGCAATAGATGTTTTCTTTATTAAGCAAAATACTCACAAAGTATTGTTTTCTTCATTGCCTCAAGGTCAGCAAGGCTAGAAACTGATTAGCAAGAGCAAGCAGTGTCTCTCAGACACAGGAGGACAGGCCAGACAGGAGCAAACATTTTTCAGAGCAGCAGATTTTCTTCCACCCATGATCTTGGGGGAAGAGAGGGAGCTCCTGGGACAGCTATCAACACAGTAGCAGCCTGGTGCGTTTTCTTGTCCTCCCCTGGGGAGCTATTTTCTTTGCAAAACTACTGTAATTTTAATGGGCTGCCATTTGCTCATTAAAGTCATCTGGGAATTTAGTCAGCATACGGACCACAAAATAGGACCCTGTATAATGCTTAGGATTTTGTCGTTTAATAAAACATTTTATAAGCTCAATGCATACCTATTAACTAATAACTGCCCTTCTCC
>RJWJ010023792.1:0-25446 GCA_004363605.1 Indri indri | reverse complement strand
AGTTTTTTTAAATTTCAGAATATTATTGGGATAGAAATGTTTAGGTTACATATATTGCCTTTACTGCACCTGAGTCAGGGCTACAAGCAGGTCCATCCCCCACAGGGTGCTCACTGTACCCATTAGGAGTGAGTATACCCATCCCCTCCTCCCCCTCCCACCAGCCTGACACCCAATGAATGTTACTACTATATGTGTACATTAGTGCTGATCAGTTAATCCCAATTTGATGGTGAGTACGTGTGGTGCTTGTTTTTCCATTTTTGGGATACTTCACTTAGTAGAATGGGTTCCAGCTCTATCCAGGATAATACAAGAGATGCAAGATCACCATTGTTTTTTTGTGGCTGAGTAGAACTCCATGGTATACATATACCACATTTTATTAATCCGCTCATTTGGCCATGCCCATTAAGTGTATTGATGGGCACTTGGGTTGTTTCCATGTCTTTGCAATTGTGAATTGTGTGGCTATAAACATCAGAGTGTGTATGTCTTTATTATAGAATGCCTGTTTTTCCTTTGGGTAGATGCCCAGTAATGAGATTGCCAGATCTGATGGTAATTCTACCTTTAGCTCTTTGAGGTATTTCCATATTGGTTTTCATAGAGGTTGCACTAGTTTGCAGTCCCACCAGCACTGTATGAGTGCTCTTATCTGTCCACATCCACGCCAACATTTGTTGTTTTGGGATTTTTGATAGAAGCCATTCTCACTGGAGTTACATGATATCTTATTGTCGTTTCGATTTGCATTTCCCTGATGGTTAGAGATGTGGAGCATTTTTTCACATGTTTGCATAGCTTTTGATAAATCTGTTACTTTTTTTGATGTTCTTATTTTTCTTTAATTTTTTTTTTTTCTTGTTGCTTCCCAGATATTTTCTTCATCTTTGTTCATCAGCATTTTGGCTTTTATTTGTCAAGCATTTTTTTTTTTTCACTGCTTGTGGTTCTCTGATTTTTTGTAACCATGCTTCATTTTTAATTAATTTTGGAAAATTCCTTGCCACTATCTTATCAAATGTTTATTACACTCCATTCTCTTTCTATTATTTTTCTGGAGCTCTAGTGACACAAATGATGGGCCATTATATATTGTCCCACAGCTACTGGACACTCTTTTTAAAAATTTTCTTTTCTTTTTAGTTTTCAGCTTGGACAATGTGTATTGACATATCTTCAAATTCACTGTTGTTGTTCTCAGCTGTGCCTAGCCTCTTCTTGAGCCCATCAAAGGAATCTGTGTTATTATATTTCTAAATGTAGCATTATCTTTGGACTTTTTGTATAGTTTCAACCACCTTAATGAAATTCTCCAACTTTTCATGCATCTTGTTCACCTTTTGCACTGGACCCTTTGTCATATTAATCATAATTATTTTATAGTCCCTCTCTTGTGTATCCATCATCTGCGTTATCTCTGAATCTAGTTTTTAAAATTATTTATCTGAAAATATGGGCTTTTTTCTTGCTTTTGTGTGAATTGTTTAATTTTTGATTCAGCTGCAGATGCTGTATGGAGAGGATCAGAAAAAAATGAGGTAAATAGTGGTTATACCTGAGCATAACTCCTCTTCTGTCAGGTCATTAATGTGGTCAGTTGCTGCTGGGCAGCTGTTACATTATTCTTGGAACAGGGATTGCAGGGCTAGAGGATTTTTTTTTTTTTTTTTTTTTAGGGTTCCTGCTCCACTCTCAGTTTTCAGCAATTTCTGCACATCTGTGCCATGGAGGAGGTTTCTCTCCATGATTCTATCATCCCCTTAGTAAAAGACTATTGCTGCTTGTTCCTTAGGACTAAACGAATAGAGGGACCAGCAGGTAGAGTTTATTCTCCTGGATCAGGT
The DNA here is from genome assembly GCA_004363605.1 of Indri indri. Lineage (NCBI taxonomy): Eukaryota > Metazoa > Chordata > Mammalia > Primates > Indriidae > Indri > Indri indri. The sequence goes on along the minus strand of RJWJ010023792.1, from coordinate 23,596 downwards.
TGAAGCATAGGCAAGCCCTTTGTACCTGGGCCTAAGGGGTAGGGGTTCCTCAGCATTCTTGCCCAACTTTTCCATTGCAGCTAAACTCTGCCATCCACCTGTGATTAGCCTTATGCAGGAGAGATATTTCTACCTGAACATCTGCACTAGCAAACTCTCCTTGGTATTGGCATATAATCTTGGGCCTAGGGGCAGATGGCTTTTTCTTTTACCCTTCCTCATCAACATTGAATCATTGCTGTGTTGTGTGTTTGAAAGTGCTTTCTACCTATCTCCCCAAAGCAAATTAATTTTCTTTGTTGCATTCCACCAGATTCAGTGGATTTGTGTGAGTGATATAGGTGGAATGATTTGCTGCTTGTATACTGCCAGCCTTTAATTCTTATGAGGAAAGTGACCAGGAAAGCAGGCAGAGCTTCATTTCCATCTTCAAGTAGCACCTGACCCTATGCTGCATACCTGTGCCACCAAGAAGTGTCTCTCTCCAGACCCAGGTCTTACTCCTAATCTTTCTTATGAACACTCAATGGAGGCCCGTTGAAAATATCTTGATATTAATTATAAACTGCCTTTGCTTCTGGGGCTCCCAGTCATACCAAATTAATATGCCAGCTCATACTTGGTCTTTAAGAACTTACAAAAATATTAACTGATGTTATCTTGTCTACATTTATGATGATTATCTCTTTTTTCCATGCTCTACATAGGACGCATTCTTTCTCTCCATGGAGGGGATTTTTTTACCCCTTGAATATAGGGGGGTTTTAACTTTGCTCTGTTGGACTCAAGAAACATATGATTTTTAAAATTATTTGATTTTATTATTTTTTTTAAGTTGGGGATGACATTGTTTTACAGCTTTCTACTAAGTGGAAGTATAACTCCCTTTCTGTATTTTATTTATAATTTCCATGTATGTACAATGGAGTTTGTACATAGAAATAAGAATTTTCCGTATTATATTGACCGATAATTAGACCCTGATTTTAAACAGCATCAATAGAATTAAGACATACGAGACAGCTGATGAAAAATTAAAGAGGGCGAGATACTGTTTTAGAGTTAACACATATTCTGACTATTATGTTTTAGTGTATATGTAATAGTTTGTAACCTTTTTATGCATCAGCGGTTTTCTTAGTGTTACTTAAATGGTAATGATCCCTAAAATCAATTAAGACTAAATCAAATGTAGTCCAAATCTGCTCCAGCCCTATCTAAAATTACACACAACTCAAATTTGCAATATTTTATAAGCAGTATCTCCTAGCTGCCAAGCTTTATCTTAAGATATGCAATAGGCATGGTAAAAAAAAATTTGTCCATTTATTTAGAAAAACTAACTCACCTTTGGAATCCTCATGGGATATTGTATATATATGTTACCAAATGACCTCAATTACTATTAGGTATCATTCTATTTTCACCATTCAGAAATCAAGAGATATTTTTCTATCAAGGAAACACCTTTTTTAATGTTCTTAACCCTATCTTAGTCTTGTCACCAAAGCAAATGACAGTGATCATTTTCAGTGATATAGTTTGAAACACTTAAAGCAATTCTCAGAGTATAATTTAAGGAAAGTGCGAGTCAACAATTTATTACTAAAATAAAAATATAATTAGTAATTTTTGTCATCTTTCTAGGTCACTTAGTCTTTTTAACTAATATTTATTCAGCACTTCTACTGTGCCAGTATCTATATTAGATACAAGGGATAAAATACTGTGGACAAACAGACATGGTAGCTCTTTACTTGTGCTGGTTAGTCTAGCGTCTAGTGGGGGGAAAAAATGTAAGCAGAAAATAATGCACTATAATAAATGTTATAATATGGAACATAGTATCTACTCATATGATGATTACTTATGCAGAGAAATAAAGAAAACATATTTGTTTTTGCTGGATTATACGGTGTAGAGAAATGAACTAAGTACCATAAGCATTATGGGTTACTCTGCTAGTATGCATATTTTAGGTTCTGAAAGCTACACAATGTTGGGAAAGAGCTCTAAACTTTATTACATGGATGGAAATTCCTATCTGAAATTTAATTTGTAGTTTGTAATTTTTCCAAATATATATTATCATATAGAAATCTGATCTAGATTTCTGATTATTTTCTTTGAGCATAATGTAGGTGCTCAAAAAGTTTTGGATTTTGGAGCATTTCAGATTCAGATTTTCAGAATAAGGATGTTCAACCTGTATCTTGATCTGAAATGTGGCCACATATATCAGTCTATCGTTTATTTTTATGTCCAATAGCTTAGAAGCTGTTATATTATAAAACCCTCCATTTGAAGAAAGGCAAACTAAAAGGGGATTTAATTTTCAGGGTAAATACCAGAAATTCTTCCTTTAAGTTCTGAAGTAATATATGATAGGGATTACTAGCACATAATCAATATCATGGTTTTCTAGCTCGTCAGTTTGTTAAATTAATTTTCATTGAAATATAAGGACAGAGTCCATACAACTTCAAATAATTAATTTCCAAATACAGGGAAGTCTTTTTCTTTTTTTTTTAATCACACTGTTACAGACACTGTTTTAGGCTCTAAGGATAAGGTGGCTACCTCTCATGGTGCACATATCCTTATAAGTGGAAGGAGGACAATAAATAAGGAAAAGAATAAATAAATTTCATATAATGATAAGTGCTATAAGGAAAATAAAATGGGGTGCTGAAATAAATAAAAAATATATAAGGAGCAGGAGATGAGAAGGTATTTTAGATAAATTAGAGAAGTTATCTCAGAGGAGATGGTATTTGAATGGTATTGAGTAGATAACTGAATGATGATCAAAACCACTTTGCTGTAAGAAGATCATACTATACACTCTCAGAACTACCATCTGCTTAACACTTTTAATTGACAAGAAGCATAATTCAGCTCAAATGTAGAAAATGTAAAATATTAAGCTGAAGAAATTATCAAGAAACATATCTTGTGGGGAGTTGCACAACATTCTAAAGAGTTGGGCTGTTATTCTAATTGCTACAGGAAACCATTGGAGATAGATAGATAGATAGATAGATAGATAGATATGGAGAGAGAGAGAGAGAGAGAGAGAGAGAGAGAGAGAGAGAGAGAGAGACAAAGAGACTCTCTCACTCTGTTGCCCAAGATAGAGATAGAGGGCAGTGGCATCATCATAGCTCACTGCAACCTTAAACTCCTGGGATAAAGTGATCCTCTCTCCTTGGCATTGCAAAGTGCTAGGATTATAGGTGTGAGCCACTGTGTTTGGCCCATTGGATATTTTTGATTTAGAGGAATAAAATGATCTGAGTAATAATTCTTTTAACAAACTTACTTTTAACTACATATATAGTTCAATATAGTTTAATATGTATAGTTCAATATAGTTTATATGTAGACATATTATGTGTGTGTGTGTGTGTGTGTGTGTATATATATATATATATATATATAAACTCCTGAGTAGGAGTTTACTTAAAGTAAGTTTGTTAAAAGATATATATATGTATATGTACATGTATGTATATGCATGTTTCATGCACACACATACATGTATGTGTATATATGTATGTTTTGCATATATACATGTGTGTGTGTTTGTGTGTGGTTTGGATTGTCTCTTCCAGTAGTTGAGTCTATTGGTCTTTTGAATTTCTTTCAAATACCCTCAGGGACCTAAGGACCATATGTGAAACTCCTGAGGCACATAGTGATACCCTGCCAATGCATTTGGTTTCCCAGGCAGAGCCTTGAACTCATACTCTTTAAGAGTATTATATTTTAGACTGCTTAAAAGCAATAATTTCCATCTCCTACTACCCCTATTAACAAAGAAACTCACAAAACAGTTGGTTTAATGGAAAATTATAACATTATAAATTTTGAGACCAAAAGGTCTCCAAACCTCATGCAAACTATAATTTTAGTAGACATTATTATTGATAATTGAAGAGTATACATTTTAATATCTACTATTTTACTTATTCTGATTTTAAAACAACTGAACTCCTCAAAGAAAACTGGATGTATTTTCCAATGGACTGGATAATTTTTACTCAATTGTTCCTGCTTAAATGCTGTGAAAAATGTCTCCCTTCTGTTTTTAGTTTTAAAAACATTTACAAATGACTGACATTATACATAAAAATCACAGCAAAAAAGACAAATAAAGCAAATCCTGTATTAGTATGCTTCCTTTTTTCTTTCTTCTTTTTTGCTTTTTTTTTGATTCTTAGTTTTTTTAGACAGGGACTTGCTTCACCACAAGAATTTAAAATCCCTTGCAAAGTACAGATGTAATTCAAATTATATTGCTGCTTGTGTTTGTATTTTAATAATCAAGGGAGAGAATGAAAAAGAAGTGGAAAATCTTAAAGATAATAACTGGATGTTTTCCCTGAAGCCATAGAGTAACTAATATAGTGGGGTGAATAAATGATATTCATCATTTTCTTCCATTCATAATTTCATATGTAGCAGAATATATATGCAATTTCAAAAGATAGCAGATATGAGGTTTAAGAAAATAATATGGTAAATATGGTTTTCCTCCTCATCATATATCATTGCAAGTCTGCATTATAATTTAGTACATAGCAATAACTCTTAAGGAAAATACATTTGTTTTCTAAGGGTTAAACAAAAAGCGGGGTAAACACACCATATACTTGTAAAACTATTGCTCTAAAAGGTGGGAAACTTTCCTAAACCCAACAATACAAATAATTCAAATTTAACATGGTAACTTTGACTATAATTTTAAATAAAAATGATCAAGTAGCCTGGTCCGATGGTAGTGGGTTATCAGAACTTATTAACATTAGTGTCACTAAAGTTGATATTCAACCCCCCACTGCTAAATTTGACTGGCTTAAAAAAAAAAATGATCAAGTAGTGTAGTGTTTGTGAAAATGTGTTTCTCAGACTTCCAACTACAATTGGAAGAGCCTAATTGGCCACGATCCATAGCTACTGAGCTCTGAAATTCATTACTGCATTTGTGGTGAAGCTACACTTCCCATGGGCTGCCTTCAGCCAATGACTGAGCACTGTAGCAATACTAACGTAGACCCTTCTCTGGTAGTCATGGTACTCTTCTGAAGGTCAGCTTTGACTCAAAGATTCCCTGCAAGCCTTGAAGTCTAGGATGCTTCCATCCACTTTCTTTCTTTCTCTATTTCACTCGGAGTCCTACCTCATCACAGTCTGATGGCTGTCTCAATCTTCCATAATTCCCTTCTCATTTTCTTCCATAGGCATTTATCTTAATGAAATCCTTACATGTTTAATCCTATTTGAATATCCACAAAAAAGAATAGCCAGGCTAAGATAAATAGCTAATATTTCCATGTTATTTCACATATAGATGAGTGTGATCACCATAAGAGTGCTGTGAAAAAGGCAAAATAAGTATTGCCATTATTTAAGAGGAAAACGAGACAATTCAATGACATTCTAGATTATATGTGATCTGAAAGTGACATGTCATTGATGAAAATCTAATTTCAACCCAAAGTGACATTTTCTTCAGTTATCACTTCTAATTTGGTATGAATTAAATAAAACCATCTAACATTCAATTAAAATGGACTAAAAAAATCACTACCTCAATTTCCTTTACACAAAAAAGAATTTAAGGAAACAGTCCACAGACACTAGATTCATGATATGGAATAATAATACAAAGAAAAATTACAAAAATAACAGCATGTTATTGCATTTATGACATTAAATCAATATATTTTTGTCAATTTCATCTAATTTTCAATAATTTCAATCACCTTAATTTATGAGTTGGATAACCTGTCATATCAGTCAACACAACAATCTTTTTGATTAGGACTAAGTGGACCTGTCACTGATGGTAGTCCAGATTAGAGAATGCCATGGGAGAGCTTTACAGGGTCAGTGACCTCTAATAGACTTTAGAAGAATTTGCCAGAATCTACATTGTGGACAAGGGGAAAATATCATATAACAAACATGTGTGTATGTATACTTATTTTATATACCAAATTTATATTAATACTTATTTTTGTATTCCAATAGTTTTTTGAATGTGATATGTGATGTATATTTTCCCATGACCTCAAATGTTTATTGAAATATATTTTTTTGTTTAATCCTCTGTGAAAGGACAGATGCTCGAAGAGGTTAGGTAACTTGATCAGATCACACTGTTTAACTAATGAGCATAATGATAATAATATTATTTAATACCTTCCTTATAGTGTTATTGTGATCATTAACTTAGTTAATCCATGAACCATATTTAGAATAAAGGTAAACACATCGTGAACATCAACCAATGACAGCAATTATCATTAGTATTATTTTGGTTGAGCCCAGTCTCTGCTCCTATACTTTCTACTACATGATATTACTGGTTTTGTAGTTTTTAAATCCACAAATAAAAATCTGTTTTAGTGTTTTGACCAATAATGTACCATTTTTCACAGTGATTTTTTGAATGAAAATAATAACATGTATACAGTTTGTTCTGATATATATGTATGTGTATATGTGTGTATCATGTATTCCTACAATAATATAAAAATGTATTATTATTATTATTGGCTTTAGATGCTACTGCATTTATGTTGTTCTTCACAATGTTTAAGATACCCACCCAGAGTAAATAAAGAATAAAGGCAGTTAGTGGGCTTATGCAGCTACTTATTGGACAAGACAAACCATGGTGTTTCTTTTGTTACATTATGCCTCTCTTAGAAGATGTTATAATAGGATTCACTAATAAGAAATTATTTTGCTTTTCTACTTAACCGATAATTTTTTTTTTTAGAATTATTCCATGGCAAATAGTATTTGAACCATAAGGGTTGGAAAGTATTGAGTAATAAATTCATTTAAAACCAAATTAGCAATTGGAAGAAACTAAAAATTATATATTTGTGTCCAACACATCTTGAAGACTGCATTTTTTTTTAAAACGGTATCATGGGAAAATGTGCACAACTGTTTGAGTCTGCTTTAGTTTCCTTATTTAGTCTGAATTTCACCCACAGAAACAGTCATCCTTCAAAGTGTAATTATGTTTCTTTGAGACAGAAACTGCATGAATGTATCTTGTTCTTTCAAGAGCTAGTTTACTTATCAAGGTTCATGTTGTGGTTTCCAACAATCCTAACAGTGGGCATTAGAGACGGCACTGTGAAGGTTACAGAAATGATTAGTGAGATGTCTTTCTCACTATTATGCTAACTGCAGCTTGTGAGAAATACACAAGACCTGGGGTAGTGGCAGGAGAGACAACAGAGAGTGAGCTGGAGAAAAAGGAAAAAGAGCTGAAGGAGGAGAAAAGGGAGGGAAATAGGCTGACATCCCAAATCACAGTGTTTACAGGGATAACCTCAGTGATCTGTCTATATCTGCACCATTTATCAGCGTGAGTGCAGTTCTGTCCTGGAAACACAGATCAAGTTACTCTGCTAGTCTCTTCTCTTTCCGGTCAAATTTTGAATTCTGTGGACAGTTTAAAGCTGTTTTATGCCAAAGTTAGTTCATGCCTGTCTTTTTCTGATTAACGAGGAAGAAATGGTTAAAATTTTCTTCTTGAGTGAGCAATGCTGGAAAGATTCTTGCTATAATGACAGTTGTCACTTAATGCTTCAGTATATGTTCACTTTCCCCCAATCTTCTTTTTCAAGTTAGAATTGAAGCTATGAGATATAAATGCAGATACTAGCAGGTATCAATTACTATTAATAAAATGTGGTCATGAGAGCTGAACTAACCATTCACAGATTTAGACAATGGCATAGCTTAGAATGATTTAATTGAATTGTTTTCTCTGGAAAAACTGTGTCTGCAATTTTATAGTGATCCTTTTTCTTGTAAATTGAGATTTTTCAGTAGGGTCATTAAACAAATGTCTTAGTTTTGTTGCAGTTTTCTTTTTCATCAGCTTTCCTTGGGTCTGGTCACCAAAAATGGTAAGTAATTGCATGCCTTTAGCCTGGTTCTTTCTCTCTGAGCTATAACACTATGGAGCTAGACTAACTCACCTCTGGGGTCCCTTACAGCTACAATTCTATGATTGTAGAATATTACTTCTTGCTCTTATTCTCTAAAAACATGGGGTGTTACCAGGAGGTGATATAAAAAGCAGACAGAAGCATAACATATTAAAAAGAGTATAGAATAAGGAACTTGATAAACGTGATTTTAGATCCAGCTCTTTTACCAAATGGTCGCAGGATGGTGAACAAGTCATTTAAACTTTCATCCTTATCTATAAAATGAAGATATTAGAATATTGTTGTTAAAGTTGAAATAAGATGCTGTAGGGAAAAAAAATCCATGAAAGCAAAGCCTTCTGGAACTGGAAGCTATTGATTACTTTTTATTTAAACTAATTCAATAAAATATTTTTAATGTACCTTAAAATGTCAAATTTGAATGCCACCTCCTCTCATCCATATAGTCTTCTAACTATGGACAATTATAAGCCACATCTACAAGCACACGTTTTTCTCCAGGAGTTATAGTTTATATTTCTTTGGATGTAGGATGGATTTTGCCTCTGTGGTTTTGATTTTCTAGAGACAGGATTTTTATTTTTTTCCTGTCCTTTTACACTTTCTGATTTGATGATCTTTAGTTACTATTCTCTAAATAAGTCCTCCTCTTACCCACCTCCAAATTGCTCTCATTACTCCTCCTACCTCTAATACCCTCTTTTAAATCTTGGTCTAATCCAACAGTTTTCACATTTCAGAATTATATTTAGTTTTGAATAAACACCTATTTTTTCCATTATGCCATTAATCACTATCTCAGTTAATTTTAATATATGCCTATTTGCTCCAGTAACTCTTGGGGAGGTATATTTCCTTACAAAGTAGCAATCACATGCTTAGTCGTATCTATTAGCTGTTTTAAAAATTATATGTGGAATACCTAAAAAAAGCTAGCAAACCATCTCTTTTTTCTGAACCATACTTTTATAACTTAATTCAAAATCATTTTAGAGTTTCCATACAGTTGCAAAAGTGATATTGTTAGTTCCTAGAATACCATTCACCCATTTTCTCCTAATGTTCATATTTTTGTATGGTCATAGCACAGTGATCAAAACTTGGATATTAAATTGGTGAAGTAATATTGACTAAACTACAGAGATTTTTCAGATTTTACTTTTTTTTGATTAATTCCTTTTGTCTGTTCTAAGGTCCAATCCAGAATACCACATTGCATTTAGTTGTCACATCTTTCTAATTATTGAGTTATTTATTGACATAAGTACAGATTCATGATTGATTATTGATTTTATTTTATGAGCTATTATCAAATTCCATTTTTATTTATTTTCGAGTTTAGTCATTGGGAAGTTTTTTAGGTTGGTTCTTATGACCTGTGGCTACTCCTTGATCCTTTTTTGAGTACTTTATTTTCTGAAACCCAAATGTTCCAGGTTCATCTTGGGTTTTTCCTTAGCCGTTCCATTGGAATCTACCATTTCTTAAGGGAGACTTAATGTCTTTTTATTATTATTATTTTATTTTTTTATTTCAGCATATTACGAGGGTACAAATGTTTAGGTTGCATATATTGCCCTTCCCCCACCCAAGACAGAGCTTTAAGCCTGTGCATCCCCCAGACGGTGCGCACTGCACCCATTACCTGTGTATATACCCATCCCCCTTCCCCTTCCTATCTGCCCGACACCTGATGAATGTTTACTTTTTTGTGTTTACCTAAATCTTCATTTCTTCTGAATAATTATCTAAGAGTAAGATTGCTAAGCCATAGGATATTTGTGTGTTTAAGTTATTAAGAAAGTGAAGAACTGTTTTCCAAAGTTGCTGTATTCTTATTCTTCTTTCTAATCTTTTTAAGAGTTCTGGCTATTCTACCTCCTTGCCAGCATTTGATATTTTAAATTTCTCTGATATTAGAAATTAGAAGTGATTCATAATGGCATTATATTGTGATTTCAATTTGAATTTCCCTGAGGAATGATGTTGACTATTTTTTCATGCATTTATCTTCCATTTTTATGTCTTGTTCGATAAAATATCTGTTCAGATATTCTCACAATTTTTAGCTGTCAGCTGTTTTTTTCTTATTGTTTAATTTTGAGAATTCTTTGTATAGTTTAAATATCAGTTCCTTATCAAAAATGTGATTTGTAAATATTTTCTCATGGACTGGTGCACATGTATGTGCACATGTATGCACTACTTTATGATGGAAGAGTGGTTCTCTAAAGAAGCCACAAAAGTGTTCTATAAGAGAAAGAGGTAGCTATAAACATCAGCAAGATTGAGCTTCAGACTGTACCTATTGAGTTCGTGTATTCCTGATAGTCTATTTCTCCTCCATCTTGACTCTTTTTCTTTTAAATTAATTTATTTATTTCAGGATATTATGGGGATACAAACATTTTGGTTACATGTTATGACTTTGCCACACCCAAACCATAATTTGAGGTGTGCCTTTCCCCCCTACAATGCTCACCACGTCCATTAGTTGTGAGTTTACCCACCCCGAATCCCTGAAGAATATTACTACCATGTGAGCACCATAGTGTTGATCGGTCAGTGCCAATAGTGTTGATCAGTTAGTGCCAATGTTGATCAGTTAGTGGTGCGTACATGGGGAGCCTATTCTTCCATTCTTGTGATACCTCATGTCAGAGGATGGGCTCAAGTTCTATCCAGGAAAATATAAGAGGTGCCAGATCACCATCATTTAAGATGAAAGGAGTCAACCATAATCTCTTATCAGAGAGCAGACAGTGTAACACCATGTTTTCCAGGAGTTTAAACAATTTTGTATGAAGTGAGAATTTATGGTTATTACATGGGACTAAACATCTAAGTATTGAATTAAGCTTAAGTGTGATTTTCTTCTCTAAGTTATCATAGAAATGTTTGCAATTGATGTGTGTTTAGAAAATTAATGAAACCCCCTAAGTTTCAAGCACTGAAGGGGGAATAAATGAATACATTTTAAAGATGCAATGGAAAGCAAAATAAGTTGTTTTTTGAGCATATATAAATATTCTTGTATGCTCAGTATACTAGTCTAGTTTCTATAAAGAATTCCACATTCCTATGAATGTATTCTTTTGTAAGGATATGCCATAATTTATTTCACCCCTGCTCTGTGGACTTTAGGTTATTTTCAATTTTTAGTTGTTACACATAATTCTAAATGATCAACCTCATATGTGTATAATTTTGACAGAGTCCCTCTACAAGAAAAACTCCTATATATGAAATCACAGAGACAAAAATTATGCACATCTGTGGTTTTAGAGACATTATCTTATTGCTCTCTGAAAGATTTTAGTGATTTGAACTTATATTTACCTTTAATTTTTTCAATTATTTGGTCTGTTTCCCTAAACTATTTTAAACATTTATTTTAAATGACTTTAATTTAGAATTCATCTATCATATATTACATTTCCAAATATATTCGAGTGTATTTCTAAGCTTTCTTGTCTACTCTAAAGTCTATATCTTACTGTATTGTATCATACTATATCAATTACTGTTTATAATATACATAAAAGTATGCAATTGGATATCACCTATCGGAAATGCTTGGGATCAAAATTGTTTTGAATTTTGATTTTTTCCAGATTTTAGAGTATTTGCATTATACTTAGCATACATAATCCGAAAATCTGAAATCTGAAATGTTCCAGTGAATATCATGTTGGACCTGAAAAGTTTTGAATTTGGGAACATTTCAAATTTTGGATTTTTGAACTAAGGATACTCAACCTATATAGAATTTCAAATAAAAATCAGGCAAGTTTAGTACAGCTCTTTGACCCCATTTATTAATCTTATTTTTCAGAATTTTGTAAGTTGTTCTTGCTTTTCTCTACATTGGATTTTGAGCTATTAAACTCAAGCTGAGCTTTAGTGATGATAATAATAATTATTATAAATTGGGGGACTGAGACTTAATAATGTTTGTACTTAATGCAATGCAAACACAGTGCCTAATGTCTAAAAGACTCTAAGTAAATAATGAATGGTTGCTGGATTAAATTGAAATTACTTATTTTAAAATTGTAGTACCACAAAACCTATTTTTCAACCAGGAGGATGCCGATTTGAAATTTTCTGCCTAGATGGCACACAACCACCAAGCAAGAGACAAGGGAAGGTGTGGCACGACAGAAGCCCACAGGACTGGGGAGATATTGATGATGGGAGATTCATCACATTTCTGGAGAAATATGTTAGTTGTATTAATGTAACATTTTCAAAATCACACAGCTCTTTACCACTAAATTAACAATAAGCATTTACATGCTATTTTATCACATGTCAAGAATAGACTTTAAAAGAAATCTATTGTTTTTGCTTACTCTGCAACAATTTTCCCTTTTGCTTATAACAGGCCTCTTACTTTCCTTCAAGAATCCCCTTTTCCCATTTTCAGTTTGCACAGCTCTTTTAGACCTGACTGAGCTCCAGAGTTGGGCATAAAATCCAGGCTTTGTTAATCAAACCCATCCCCAGCCCACACATTGCATGGTTTATTAACATACAGGATTCTAGGCAAGCTATTCATGAATGACTATACTCAATTTAAGTACTGTTGAAACTAAAGAAGAGAGAACTGTTTGTCCTTTCACTTGCATACTGTGGGAATGCAGGATTGGAATGCTGGGGTCAGTCATATTGCAGCAGGCTGTTTAAAAATGTAAACAAAATACAAAGAATAATTCAGAGCCAGAGGGAAAGATTACTGCTCCGGATGTCATCATTTGAGCCCCTGGATCCAGCTGTGAGTTTTCCTTTAGATATGCCAATAATGCATTTTTTAAAAAAGATTCAAGTTAGTATAACTCAAAATTTTTGTCTCTTGCAACCAAACACTTGCATCAATACATGCCACTTCTAAGGACATATTTGAAATAGTTCTCAAGTTATTTTGTTCACAAGTCATGCAGGTATGAGTGTGAATGTGGCTATCGGTTTTGTTTTTTTTTTTTTTCTAAAATAAATTACATTTTTTCTAAATATTCAATAAGTACTCTGAACATCCTGGAGATGTTACTTGCCACTGATGGAACAATACGAAATATTTGCCTAGATCACTTTTTTAAAGAAGTATTTGTAGGCATTAGCAATCCAGTCTCCCTTTTTTAACTTTTTAAATTTGTTTTTGCTTTTCAGGGATTTGCATACACCTTTTCTTATCCCCTACAGGGATTTGAAGAAACGTGATGCTGACAAGCCATGCCTTAAAATTCAGAACTGTGAAACTCTCCATGAAATGTATTCTTTTTTGGAGTCAATTCTCCAGCTGAACTCAGAGAATAATCCTAAAATATCTAGAGTTTTTTGACATCCCCTGCAAATTCATATAACAACAACATTTAGAAAAAGGTATAGAGAAGTAGATAATTTTTCATTTTTTTAATATAGAAACCTCTCCTATTACCATCAGTACTTTAATACGTTTTTTTCTGTGTGGCAGCATGAGGGAGATTTAGGCTCTTAAAAAAGTAGAAATAGAAGTGAAACAATGGCACCAAAGAACTTGATTAAAGAACAATGTTCGGTGTTCCTAAAGCTTGATTGCAGCTTAGAATAGGACCATATGACTTATGATAGTATGAGTTTTACATGTGCTGGTAATCAGGAATTTCTCAAATTTGTTTTACTGTGTTTGCTACTGAGTACCAGTTCTGCCAGGCTATGCTACTGCAACGTTCAGGCAACACATGATTTGCAGGCTGCATAAAAGGAATGGGAAATAAAAAAATATGAGGCACTTACTGATTTCCAAAAAATGCATACAAGATATGCAATTGGGAAGATATCTCAAAGCATCCTATTTCTTCTTTCAGAATTATAAAATATCACCTTTCTATACTTCTGCCTTCGTGCTCTTGCTTCCTAGGCAAACTATCAGTTCCTGTGACAAAGACACAGACAACATCTGCCACATTCTTTGAGCCAGTAAAAACAGCCATTTTGAGAAAAAAAATAAAAAAGGAAATGAAAAATAATGAGCGATGATGTTTGTTTTTTCTCCATTATCTTTTGTTTTAAATTTGATTTCCCTTTGGTCTCAGGTAGGTTGTTTGCACTATGAAGTAATCGCTTTTAGCACATCAAACAATAAGACTACACCTGCCAGCTATCACAGCGAAGAAGACAGGGAAGATCCACACCCAACGTCAACTCTTCTCTGACAAATACAGCGTCGATTCATTATTTTGTCATGGACTTGCTCAGGCCAGGAAATAGTGGTTGTTTGGTTCTGTTTATGAGAAGTATTAGTTTGTGTTGCTTTAAGATTTTCATATATGCTATTGTTCCATGCAGGTTTATATACGGTGAATTTAAGTTATAAGTTAAATGTCCCTAAAAGGTAATGTTTCACAAGATACCTTACAAACAATTGTATTAATTTTTGCTGTTTAATATATTGTATTGGACTTGTAAAGATTTGCGAAGTATCCCAAGAATGGAAAAACAAGCACCATATCTACTCACCATCAAATTGGTAGTAACTGAACAACACATAAGTGTACATATAAGAATAACATCTATTGGATGTTGGGTAGGGAGGGAGGGGGAAGGGGGAGGGGCGAGGGGGAAGAGGGGACGGATATTTGCATACACAAAGGGTGCAATGCGCTTGGGACTGGGACTTGGGGGGAAGGGGGGGCAAGGGCATCATACGTAACCTAAACACGTGTACGCCTATAAACAACAAACAATTAAAAAAAAAGTATCATAAATAAGAAAATTACAAAGTTGTATGTGGAATACTTTTGTAATTATCAGTATATAATTTTCTCTTGTAATTTCTTATTCTATCCAATGTGGGAGTACTATAATAATGAAAGCATGTAGGAGTAATTTGGAATTACTTGGATAAAAGAATACTAAGAATAACTGTCAAGAGCATCCTGTATGACAGAACTTTCTGCCTGGTCCATATTAATGTGGTCTTGAGAAATTGTCCCTGAAAAAAGGTGTGGCTGCAAGAAGAACAAGAGGCGTTCTTTGTTTATAGATGTACTGACCTACTTTGCCTGGCTGGCCCCATTTTCAGTGGACACTCAAATTCATAAAGAAACAATTCTCCATGAAGACTTTCTGAATATTCCAGCTGTAGTAAAAAACAATCTTAACTAAATGGCTAGAAGATCTACCCACCCTCTATGAGTAATCTCTTTAATAATAAGAGATAAGGTCTTTTAATTCTGCTGGGACAATTGCTATTACTGATCCTACAATTTCATCTACATGCCTAATGGGAATAAGAAGAATACAAGAGGAAGAGACTTCTGTTTTCCTTAGGAGATTCTTGCTCTAGTCTTCTAGCAACAAGCAAAGGAAAGCATTAGATTGAGTCATGTTCATTTTGGAAGCTCCAAACAAACAAAAACAAAAGAAAAAATACGATTATTATTTGTTTAAAGAATACATAGAATAAATTATGGGCAAAAGGAAAGGTTTTTAATCAAGAAGAAATCTGAAAAGCTATTAAAATTATGTTTGTTTTATGTAATTATAAAAGAAATTGTGTACAAGTTATGCAGGGAAAGATTTTGACTTAGAAAACATTCCCTAAAGCATTACCTAAATATTTCAGTAAGACTGTTCATTACAACTGTATGTTTCCTGATGGTAGAATTTATCAGATGCTTGATGGATCACTTTCATAGAAGAATACTACATGGATTCTTATATAAAATAGGTGGTTTCCCTCAATAATAAAAATCCAAATTTTTGATGTTTACTGAGTGCTTCCCATGTACAAAAAACATCATTTAACCATGTTTCATAAATCATCCCATTTGATCCTCACAAGCCCTGGCTGTTAAAAGAGGTGTATTAGAGGAGAAGAGAAGTAATAAAGACAGGGCAAAAGGAGAGGCTGGGCTCAGTGCAGTGGCCACAAGGCTGGAGCCAACCCTGTGTGAACTCTGAAGCTGAGCTAGCTCTTAAGAGTTATTCTAATTTGGGGCAATGGGGCTGGGTCTTTATATGCCTATGTTAATCCATCATTGGACAAGGGCTGTTTTAGGAATGAGGCCTCATATTTTCGGGGGCCATCTTCTTTCAGTTCAGGCCACAAACTCCCAAAGAGCCTGTCAACTGGGTACTTCTTGGAATGCATCCCTCAGTTCTGAAAGGGGTCCCTGAGCTAGAGCTCACAGCGTCCATGACACCAAAGCAGTCGCTTAATATACTGCCAAAGTATTGCTAGCCACATTTTTTCCATTGCCTATCACAAAGTATGTTTCTGCAGTGCTCCTTAGCTAAAATACATCTGCTTAAATTAACAGTGTATGTTACTGATGGTATATTCTTTATGTTGAAATTTCAGGCTGTGTGTAATGAGTGTTATAAGCTTAGGAAACTTGATTACATTTCATCATTTACCTAATACCTCTGGGGAGAGAGAACCAGGATAATTGTGGTATGTGGAATGTTTTATTCTATTTTTTTATGTCTCTAGTGCCTGGAACAATACCTGGCACTTAGATTTGATAGATATTTATGAAGCGAATGAGTAACAGGGATAGGGAAGTAAACCACGAACACTTTTTTCATACTTACTATGAACAAGGCACTGTTTTAAATCCTTTGCATATATTAATGCTTTAAACTCTTACAACATTACTTTAAGACAAGCATTACTGCAATTCAAGAAACTGTGGCAGAAGAAGGTTAGGGAACTTCCCACGACCACACAGATGCTACATGTTGCAGCTGGCATTCAAACGCTAAGTGTCTGGCTCCAAAGTTTGTGCTCTAAACCACATGCACTTCTGATGACCATTATGCTTCACTGTGCTTTCAAAAATATCTTGGGATAGATCCCCTAATCCAGTGATGAAGAAAAAGTGATTTACCAGAAATTATAAACTAATTATTTTTATTAAAGAGTTTATAGAGTTGTTTTTTTTTTTTTTTACAGAATCTGAATATTTGATGGAATTTTACCCATTTATCATAATCATTTATGCCTAAAGAGATTTGAGTATGATGCTTCTGGAGATTTTCTGATTGCCCCCTTTTACACATGAGCTCCTGTTTAGGTACTGGGATCTGGTACACAACAAGCACCCTGGTCCCGAGGTAATCTTTACTATTATAAAAACAAAATCACAACCTCAGGCACCTGTGAAGAGCTGGCCCCACACATCATTCATTAAGGAAATTTCTTGCTAATCTCCCATAAGCAAGAGAATGCAAATTGTACCTATGCCTAGCACCTAAAACTAAAGCCTGTCTGATTCCACACTAATAATGAATTGCAAGTTTAGTTTACAGGTAACAGAACTGGAGATAAAACTGAATCAGACATTCTTCCACCTGCCCAAGAAATCTACATTTTATGTAAAATAAGGGTGTGAAAGAAGCACCAATTATGCGGATTTCCCTCCATGATTTTCTTGGTACGCTGTGGTGTTGCATTAGGGCTACCAACTGTTCCCTGATTGCCTGAGCCTTTCCCAGTTTGTGTATTGAAGGTCCCGCATCCCAGGAACTTCCTCGGTCATACAGGCTTACTGGAATGATCACTTACTCTATATTGCTCCCTCATCCTCATGGCCGATGTCTTTGCTCCCATATCATGGGGGGGAATATTTGACTGAGAAAGTCTAGTTATTTGGCTTCAAACAGAAAGATGGAGGGAAGCAGGGGTCCATTGAGAACTTTCCTTTTGTCCCTCTTGCAGGAAGAGGACTTGAGAATGAGGAAGATGAAGAGTTTGGGATGTGCAGGATCTACACTAAGGGCTTTGTGTGCTCCCTGCATTACTGTTGGCTATAGCTCAGCTGAGTGCACCTTCTGCAGCCAGGAAATTTCAGAAATGCATCAGAGAACTTTCCTGCTCCCCCAAATTTCTCATCCCTCAGTCTTCTAAATTTAAAAAAAAGCTTAAATTTGTTCCCACCAATCCTGGACTCATCATTCTTGCCTAATTGCTAAACATAAGCATCAATAGTTAGGATTATGACTGTTCTTAAGTGTGATCATAAGTTTTCATAAATATAGTTCAGATCATAGGGTTTTACAATTCTTGTTTCATTTTGACATGCCATTTTCAAAATAAAGTGAAGAGTTGTGATCTTTTTTATTTAAGCTGTGTGATGTCAGAAATTATTTAATGATTTTAATACCTTATTGTTAGAAAAAATAAAACAACTTTTTAGTCAACACTCTTGTCAACAAAATAGGAATTCTGGTTAAAGAATGTTGAAAGAAGTGTTTCAAGCCCTAAATCAACAAAAACATAGAAAAACATGAAAGACGACTAATGAGAAAATCAAGCCCTTTACACTTTGATGAATGCCATCAGAATGTGTCAAAATTTGCAATGTAGTACCAGATTAAAAAGAGCATGAAACATGAAGAAAAACTAATTAGAGAGAAAAAAAGAAAAACATAGCCACAAAAGCAACTTTGAAATGGTTGATGAGGTAATTAGGTTGAATAGTCAAAAAATACCAAAGGTCTGAGGTTTAGGATACCTATTTTATCAGTTGTTTAAGGTGATACTGGGGACTCAGATATCAGAATTGGGTACACTAGTTAAATATATGTTAGAACAACTTTAAGTTATGTTAGAGGGTGACATAAGTTCTACTTTCTCATAAGCTATTACCCATAGTTATATTTGTTAGCTCTTGATTTGAAAACCTTAGAGGATAAATGAGGTTATATGTACTTAGTATTGTATTTCCTGAATCATTCATTATATTTACAGAGCAATTGCATTTTGATGCAGAAGTCATGGAAGATTCAGATGCCACTCTTACATTAAATTCTTGGAGAGAAACATTGTTTTTCTTTTTGTGTGTTTTGTTTTGTTCTGTTTTGGGTCACAAATATAGACAATAAAGAGAATCTTGGAGTTTCCCTCTCTATCTGAAAAGACATACCCTTTTGCATGTACACAGTATTTCAGACTGGAAGAGATGACTATGATATTATTTTTAAGCTCGGATTTCTAGGAATAACCCCTGGGTCATAGTAGCCAATGTTTTGTGTTTGGTCAGAGGTGGTATTTAATTTCCTCATGCTGGTGAGGTTTCAACCCTACTGATTCCAAGAAAATTGTTGAGAATGTACCCGATGTCTTCTTGTGGCTGATAATAAAATATGATCAGAAGGAGATACATGAAAGGAAAAATTATTAAGCAAAACAGGAATTAGGATATGATAATTTGTGACATTCTCAGGCTATGTAGATTGCAAAGCATGACAAAATCAATTTATTGCCAGGAAAGGATGCTTTGGAGGAAAAGCCAAGGGGTGGCTGGACAATTATTTGATAATGCTTCAGAATAATTAAAAGGTCAGAGTATTCAGTCACACAGAGGGCTTTGAGAAGATATTAGGCACATGACCTCTTGGTCCCCTCAGCCATTTCAGCAGAAGCCAGAAATAGAGTTGAGAGAATCCAGCAAAAATCTGTAGAAGAAACTTTTGTCTAATGGAAAGACTCCATGCCACATGCATGGAAGACCCATAAAATACTTGAATATTTTATACCAACAGAAATACTGTCAGCATGTACTGAAAGGGACAGAGAGAAGAGAAAATGAAAGAAGGTTGCGAAGACACCCAGTATTCTACAGGCTGCAAACATAGATGATGAAATTACCCAGCCTCAAATACATGCTATGCCTCCTGAAAAAGGAAGAAGAGCTCCAAGAACAGAGCTGTGAGCACAGAAGACCAAACCTTAAACCACAGAGTACTACTCCCAGGCCTGGAAACCTAATGTTTTCTTGAATTTAAAATTGCATGGGACTTGTGATTCCTTTTGTTCTTTTATTTCCTTCCTTTTTGAATGAGGATCTCTATACCTGTTCATCTGGTCCTGTGCTATCATTCAATTTGGGGAGCAGAAAACTTCTTTACCAGTTTCACAGGTCTACAGATGAAGGGAAATTTTGCTGTAGGAAGGATTCTACCCCTAGTCTAGTCTATACCTAATTTAGTTGAATTACATTATGAAATCTGGGACTTAATATGATGAGACTGATAAGAAATTTTAAATTGGAGTTAATACTCTAATGAGTTGAGACTTCCAGTGACTGCGGGATAAGATAATTGCATTTGCATGTGGGATAGATACAAATCTTTTGATGTCATTGTGTGTACAATGGTAGCCAGAAAATAGCCCCCACTTGTGTCCATATTGTAATCTCCAGAACCTGTGAGTATATTACATAAATGGCAAGGGAGGATCAGGTTTGCAGATGGGTTAAGGTTGCTAATAAACTTACATTGAGATGAGGAGATTATTCTGGGTGATTTTGGTGAGGCCAAGGAATTCACAAAAGTCCTTAGATGTGAAAAAGGGAGGCAGGAGCAGAGTGCTGCAGTGCAAGAAAGAGTCACCATCCAGGGTGGTTTTGAAGATGAAAGAAGTCAAGAGATGTGGGCAGCCTCTAGGAGCTGGGAAAGATAAGGGAATGAATTCTTCCTAAAGCCCTCCAGAAGGCTTGTTTGTCATCTGCCAACACCTTGATTTTAGTCAAGTGAGACTCATTTTGAACTTCCAAGCTCCAGAACTGTAACATAATAAATTTATTTTTTTTAAATTCAGAATATTATGGGGGTACAAATGTTTAGGTTACATATATCAACTTTTCCCTGCCTGAGTCAGAGCTACAAGTGTGTCCATTCCCCAGGCAGTGCACATACATGGCATGAATATACCCATCCTCTCCTCCTCCCTACCACCTGCCCAACACACAATGAATGTTACTACCATATGTGCACATATGTGGTGATCAATTAGTACTAATTTGATGGTAAGTACGTGTGGTGCTTGTTTTTCCATTCTTGGGATACTTCACTTAGTAGAATGGGCTCCAGGTCCATCCAGGATAATACAAGAGATGCTAGTTCACCACTGTTTTTTATGGGTGAGTAGAACTCCATGGCATGAAACTAAGAATTCTAGAAGAAAATGTTGGAAAAACTCTTACAGACATCAGCCTAGGCAAAGAATTTATGCAAAAGACCCCAAAGGCAATCACAAGAACAACAAAAATAAATAAATGGGACCTGATCAAATTAAAAAGCTTCTGCACAGCCAAGGAAACTATCATCAGAGCAAATTTGTGTTGTTTTAAGCCCTTAGGTTTGTGGTAATTTGTTATCAACAATAGAAAACTATGACATAACATTAGAAAAATAGTTGGAGTTTTGTTTTGATTTTTTGAAATAAATATTCCCAAGTTGTTTTGCTGGGAAGAGTGTCCTCCTCACTCTTTACTCCCGCATTTTAGAAGTGCTTTCCTGAGGTGTCGCTTTTTCTCATGTGTGAAAGTTTGTTGGCGTAGAATTCTGAGTAGACATTTTTCCCACAGTTCTTTAAAGTGTCATTTCATTGTCTTCTAATTTATATAGGTTTTGCTGAAAAATCAGCTATATTTCTTTTTTTATGCCAAGAAGTCTGTCGGAATTCTTATTTTCATTGTCTGAAAGATTTCAATGTATGTTTTTTATCTTTGCTTTTCAACAGCTTAAAAATAACGTGCTGAGGAGATGGGCGTGTGTTTTATCATGTGTGATTGCTTTATACTTATCCTTTTAGTTTGCTAAACTTCTGGGTATCGCAGTTTGGTGTCTTGGCCCTTATCTCTTCAAATATTTCTTCTGCTTAATTCTGTTTCTCGTTTTCTTCTAGGATATTATTTTCTAATATTTTAGATATTGTCTTACAGCTCTTAGATGTCCTGTTTTACGTTTCATTTTGTGTTATTTTTTTCTCCTGGTGTTTCTCTTTCTATTCTTGTTATTGACCTACCTTCATGTTCAATGATTCTTCTCTTTACTGCATTGAGTTTACGGATGAGCTTATCTGTCTTAGTCTTCTTGGGGCTGCTATAACAAAATATCTTAGACTGGGTAACATACCAACGACAGGGGTATATTTCTCACAGGTTTGGAGGATGAAAAGTCTAAGATCGAGGTGTTGGCAATCACTGGTGAGGGCTGCTTCATCATAGACAGTTACTTACGCCTGTGTCCTCGCATAGTGGAAAGGGCAAAGCAGATCTCTGAGGCCTCTTCTATAATGACACTAATGAAATTTATAAAGTCTGAGCTATCATGGCCTAATCATCTCCCAGAGCGCTACCTTCTAATACCATAACCTTGGTGATTAAGATTTGGTCAGAGCAGGGCTCACATTCAGTCAACAGTACCATCGAAGGCATTATGCACTTCCATTGCCAGGTTTTTCCATTCGATTCTTTCTTACAGTTTTTATCTCTGTGCTATAATTCTCCATCTGTTCGTACATGTTGTCAACTTTTTTCTCTAGAGACTTTTGCATATTAATTAACCCACATTGAAGCAATATATACTTATTTTATATTCTCTATCTAATAGTTCCAACATCCGCATCATATCTGAATCTGGTTCTGTGGGTTGCTTTGTCTCTGGGCAATATGTTGCTTTTTTCTTGCTTCTTTGTGTGTCTTGTAATTTTTAGTTGACAGCCAGATATCTAGCATAGGAGTATAAAGACTGAGATAAGTAATACTAATGCCTGCAAATTTGAAGCTGCTGCTTCTTCTTCTTCTTCTTCTTCTTCTTTTTTGCTAAACCTTGGTGTGGGCAGCTGAGTAAATCTAGTCAGAAAAGGAGCTACGTCATCATTATTATTATTATTACTGTGTTTACTCTATTTGTACCACCAACTTAAAACTTTTCTAAATGTACCTTTTGTTTAGTGTGGGAGCTGGTTGGTTTGTTAGAGGATTTTTAGCGATGTCTTCTCCGTTCTCTGGTTTAGATCTTCTTTTATCACCCGTGCGTCAAAGAGAACATTTTGCCACAGTCTGTTCTTCTCCAAGCAGTGAGCTGTTTGTCTTGATAACTTTGTAGTAGAAGTGGAGGGCATGAACGTTTTCTGGTGTTCTGATTCAGCCTCAGTCTTAGGCAGACAATGTTTTTCCGAATCTAAAGGGCATCAGGATATCTTTGTCAGTGACAAGGATTCCTTCCCCAGTGGAGAATTCCTAATGATCCGAGCCCTGAGTATTTCTGTGCCTTTCCTCACGTGTAGAGATATGTTTTCTATTACCTCCTACCAGATACAAAGGCTCTTCACCTCTTCCTGCCAGGCGACATTTTACTCCTCTATTCCAGTTGCTTAGACTTTTGAACTAAAGAGACTATAGGGGAGGTTTTGAGTGAGATGTCATGCCTTTCCTATATGAAAATCTTCTCTCTTGGGCCCATATCATGAGAGGCTCTCACCTGTTTCACTATGACTTTAGTTTTTCTCAGATTAATTCTTAAGGTGTATGGAGAAAATTCTGCAAATGAGCATGAATCATCTTTGTGTTTTTTAGCTCTCAGAAGTTCTTTACTCTCACACTTCCCCAAACTCATTGTTTAGCAATTTGTTTAAATGTTCGCTGAATTCTTCCTTCTTGCTTTCTGGCTTACTGTGTCTGCCCTAGGTAAGCAAAGGCTTGTATCCTATCTCTCCTTGGATGACTCTGTCTTTCCTTAGATCTTTGGTTAGTTGTCCTGTGAACCCAATACACTAATAAGTTCAAGAAAATTTTGATTTATACACTCTTCAACTTGTTATAATGCTGTTGTAGGGA
>RJWJ010023791.1:0-25458 GCA_004363605.1 Indri indri | reverse complement strand
TTAGTACTAAACAAAGAAAAATACAAGTTCTGTGGCAAGGCAAGGATTGTCCTTAGATAGAACCGGATTTGAATTCTATCTGGGTGACCTCAGGCAAGTTTCATAAACTCTTCGATTTTCCTTTTCCTTGTCTAAGGAAATTGTTAAAATGTAGCTGCCTTTCTCTGTTTCTGAGAAGATTAAGGAAAATATGGCTAGACTCACTTTGAATCTCCATAAATAATAGCTATTACTGTCATATTTATTATTGTCATATTTATTATATATGATGACTCAGATTGGGTGTGCTATTCATCCCATCAGCTGTTTGCCCAATAGTTCATTAGCTCCCTCCCAGGGCACTTTAGCAACAACATTGGTGATCATAGTGGTGGTTCTTGGATTCTTCTTTGTATTTTTAATTATTTTTTAAAAATTGATTTAACTATGATTCATGGTTTATTCAAGTGGTTTTTATGGTACAGAAAGCTTTTCTTGTGACTTGACATTTAGCTAATTCTGCTCCTGAAAGGCTAAAGAAACACATTTGGGGGATTTTTTTGCTTTTTAAAAATTTTTTGCCTTATGTTATTGCCCAAATGCCCCTTAACTTGTTTGTACAGCCAAAGATGAGAGCATATGCTGAATTAGTGTTTCGCTTTGTGGCCATGTGAGTGTCATCTATTTGTGAAACAGTTATGTCCGGGAATATGAAATAGAGGTTGAAACAGAGGTCTTCACCAGGCTACCGACAAGACGATGGTGGTGGTAGAAAGGGAATGGGGGACGCATGTATTTTAGTTCTTCGCTAGCCTGTAATCCTCACAGAGGTCTGTGTGGTAACTATTTATAAATTAGAATTTTTCCTTAGGGACCACTTCATTTTCTAAACATGCCGAAGAACATTTTCAAAGAATGAAAAAAAAAAAAATTAAAAAAAAAAAAAAGACTGATTGGTAGAAAATTAAGTCATTATCTCAGCTGGAGAGCAGTATTTTGCCTTGAGCTGTGTTTTGAATAGCCTGTAGAATTAACTTAGATTATTTGAGCTACAGATTTGTAATTTAAAATGATATCCCTTTGTATTTATGTAGAAGCCTTCATTTTAGGAATGCTAACTCCTAAAAGAAAAAAAACAAACCCTATCTAATATCCTGTGGGAAAAGAAAAAGATAGAAGTGATAATAGCAGTCACTGACATTGAAGTTATTGGGAGAGTAATTAATATTTGCAAATCCGTGATAACCAAGGTACCCCAGATTCTGTTGTTATGATGCAGACATTTCTATGGACATGAGGGATTGGGGAACTGGAAGGAGTTATGGCTGGGTATGATAATAAGTTTCATTTGTGATGTTTCACATATAGGTGACTATAAATTTAATTTTGTTCTGTCTTTCTATGTTTTCATCAGCAGCATTTTTGCCAAGACATCTTAAGGTAAAAACATGAAATGTACAAAATCACACAACAGATTCCCTATTAGTGTGTGTTTGCCTGGATTAGTGGCTATGAGAATCTTCTTTCTAAGCCAAAAAGCTGGGCTGAGCTACCCCATGTCTTAAAATGGTTCTCATCAGGGACAGCTCTTGTAGCAGTTACCTGCAGATGCTGCTCTGAGTGCTTTACATATGTGAACACATTAATCCTTACAGCAGTCTTGCAAGGTAGGTACATGATTTCTGGTTTAAAGATGGGAAACAGAAGCACAGAGAGGTAAAGTCAATTGGCTGAACTTTTCATATTTAGAAAGTAGCAGTTTTAAGATTCAAACACAGGAATTTCGATTCCAGAGCCCATGCTCTTGCCATTATTCTCTGTTGCCTCTTTTCTCCTTTTCCTCCTCCTCCTTTTTCTTTTCCTTTCATTAAATGCACCATTCCTCTTACTACTCCCCCCACCCAAAATAATTCCTTCCTTCCCTCCTTCCCTCCCTTTTCAGTCAAAAATAAACAAGCCCAAGTGAAGTGAAGGGGGGTGGCTGGGTGGGGTTGATCCCACTCAAGGTTCCTGAACAGGGTGGCACCTGAGGTCTGAGAGACAGGGAGGAGCGGTGGCCTGTCATGCCAGGAGATGATTGGTGACATGCTGGACATTGAGCAAATAAGTCAGTGGATGATGGAAACCAGTTTTTTTTTCCCATCAGAGAAGGATGTTGCAAATAGAAAGGGGAAGGCTAGAATGACTCTTGTGATGTTGAGTTAGAGTTAGAGGTATTGGCATATTTTTGAGGTATATATTTAGCTATAGAAATAAATATAAATTCAGGGAGTGTGTGTTGTATGTGAGTGTTCATATAAAAGACATTCTTTAGCTCTCTCCAGAGAGAAGACCTGGGAGTAGTGGCACCGTAGTAGCAATAAGCACCTAGAGCCTAGCCTGCAGTTCCCAAAAATGAGAAGGTCATGAAGGCCCAGGAGGGGACAGAAGAATATCTTCCTGAGTGAAGAAGATGAAAGAGTTGCAGCCATTTGAGGCCACGTGTAATCCCAGATTGGATTCTTTTACTGTAAAAGAAAGTATTAGGACAGCTAGTCAAATTTTGAAAAGAGTCTCTGAGTGAAGGATGTATGAGAGCTCTTTGCACTTTTCTTGCAACTTTTCTCTAAGCTTAGAAATATTTTCAAATAGAAACTAAAAGGAAAATAATAATAATGCCCGGGATAATAGTTGTCTTGTTACCCTCTAGTTCTTTTCATCAGTAAATTTAAAATTTTGGAATTTAACCAAATCCCAAGAATCAGGAATCATTAAACTCCACTAATCATGGATTAAAGCAAGTCTCTGTTAATTGGAAATAATGAGTCTGGATAATGCCAATATTGTTATAGTCTTTCTTTTGGGAACATACTTTGAAGCACTGAAATATCATGCTTTTAAAAAATGGGCTGCGTTTCAGCAACGTATTTTCCTGAATTGCTTTTATAAAATCATGTTTGTGAATGATACTAACTGAAGCGGCTTTTAGAACATAGGGTCCAGACAATTAAGGGAAAGGTGCTTTTCTTGCCTTGGAATAATTTCAAATGTGAGCAGCATGGTGGAAATGAGATGTACAAAGCCACACATCAGTTTTCCTATTAGTATATGTTTGCCTGGATTAGTAGCTAAGAGAATCTTCTTATAGCTGATTTTCTTCTCCTTACCTCACTCTCTTCCAGAGATGGGCAAATATCAATATGATAATTTCTAAAACATTATACATTTTATGTTAAATTGGGCCTACTTTTATAATCCTCTTAAATTCAAATGAATTCAGTAAATTCTATTTAGTATCCTCAAGACAGGGACTCTGATCTGTAGAAAATGATGTATTTAATCATACTAAACTAGTTATTGGTGTAACTTTGTTGCCGTGGATCCCATGTACCACCTATGCTGTTGTCTCCAATAGCCAGGGTTAGACTGTTTTACATTTTTTACTATTATTAAGGTGCTATGATCAACATCGGTGTAAACAAATCTGTTTTTATTTTCCCCTTACAATAAATTCCTAGGAATAGACTTGCAGGTCAGAGGAATGGGCATATTTGAGGCTTTTGATAACTGTTGCCAAATTATTTGTAATTACACAGACTAAAATGTCCCCCACCCATTTTAACTACAAATCTTGCAATGTAGCATATTTAACTTACCGAAATAAAACTGTGAGTTTGAGTATTCCATTGGGTTCCTAGGATGGTGAATCCATGGAATCCAGGCCATACCATGACACTTGAGAACATAGAACTTCTCATTCTCAGGGAGGCTTCAGAGTAAACTCTGGCCCCTGAATAATGTGCTGGAGGGCAGATGTGGAATGTGATCCTCCTCTGCTTTGCCTTTTTTTTTTTTTTTCCAAGGGATAGGCCTAATATTGGGGGCAAAATCTCCCCCCCTTCCATTTTAAGCCTTTTTCTAACCTTATATAAAGCCAAACCGCAACAAGGAACACATTTGTTCATTTTTCCTGAATAGTGGAATTAGAACAGGATTGACCACCAGCACTAATAACCCTCTGTTTGTTCAAAGTCTGTTTTAAATTCCCTTACTGCTTCTCTGAGTCTCCTAAAGGCTTTATAGCCTCCTACCTTGCTTCACCCTCAAGAGGACAACCGTATGGGTCTAAGGATCTCTAAATTCTGACCTTTCCCGAGAGGTTTATGCCTGACACTTGGAGAGCATGCATATTTTCAACAGTGGTGTCTTTTTCCTACCACTTGCTATGAGTCTGTTTTTAGAACAACAATGTTTCTAATGATGGCCTCTGTTGCTATTCCTTTTTTATGTCATTTTGGCATGGCTCACACATTTTTCACTTGCTTTTTGCTGTAAGATGCTGTTCCAGAGCAGA
Organism: Indri indri; assembly: GCA_004363605.1. Classification (NCBI taxonomy): domain Eukaryota; kingdom Metazoa; phylum Chordata; class Mammalia; order Primates; family Indriidae; genus Indri; species Indri indri. The sequence continues at coordinate 21,146 of RJWJ010023791.1, read as the reverse complement.
GATGAAATGTTTTATTTTTCCAGTAACTTGCAAGTGTGGTACATCCATTAAATCCAGTTACACATGTAACGGAGTGTACTATTGTTATTGGCAGTGACCTCATTGATTAATTACAGGCTGACCCTCTTGACAACTTCCTACTGATTTTACTTCCTGAGCGATTAGTTCCAACACTGCTTATGCAGTTGGAGTAAAAGAGGCTTACAATAATAGTCCTACTTTGGAACAGTCTTTGCTCTACTGACATTAATTAACAAAACATTCCACAGAGGAAGTGGATATTTATTCTGTTGTAGATGAAAAGGGTTAAGAGACTTGTTGTAGACCGTTCAGTAAGTCACTGGTACCCATGAGCTGGGATGAAGAAGAAATCAGCCATTCTTCTTTTAAACCTTAGCCAGATAGGTTTGGGTAGAGCGAAGATAGCCTAAGATCCACAGAAGAGCAAATAGTATGTGGCATACTTCCCACAAAATATGATTATCCACAGCCTGATCCCCATTCTGAATCTAGATGGGAAGATTCAGCCACCCTCCAGTAGTGTGGGGGAGATTCTTCTTAGAGAGGTAATGAGGAATTATATTAATCAGGGTAAAAATTGAGCTGTCATGACAAAGATACTCCCACAGGGCAGTGGCATAATGAAGACAGAGTTTATTTCTCTTTAATGTGACAGGTCTGAGATGACAGTCCAGGCTGATGGGGTGGCACTATTCTGTACAATCAGTCAAAGACAAGGATTTCTCCATCTTGTGGCCCCCACCGTCTCCTCGGGTATCATCTTTATGTGCATGGTTGATTCTGGGTCATAGGTGCATTCATGTTCTAGCTCATAGAATAGGAAAGAGAGGAACTCCAGGTTACATGGCTTGACTTTCACATTGAAGATGACCTAGAAGTTGCATTCTGTTGGCCTGAAGTAGCCATACCCAGCTGTAGAAGAGGCTGGGAAATGTGTGTGGTTTCTAGCTGGGCGGCCATGATTTCCCATTACCATGAAAGAAGAACACAGTGGAGAACAAGTGTCAGTCTCCACCACAGATTCACGTGCTATAGGACTTCTCCTCTACTATTGAAAGTTTCGTTAAAGGGTAGATGACTAGCATGTATAGACACTCAATATATATTTGTTGAATGAATTGCTTCAGGTATGAAGAAATAAAGCAAATTCAAGTTTACAGATACCAAGTCCTGAGCGTGTATTGCTATAAATACATGCTATCCAGGCTCATACACACTATCTAGGTACAGGTGTTTGCCCCTAATTTAATCATGCTGCTTACTTAAGCCTAAATTTGTTGACTTGCTCAGCAAAGTGGATATATCATATTTGCTTTACTCAAGTAAACTTTTTTCTTGAATGAGTTTTGATGCTCTCTCTCTCCCTCTCTCTCTCTCCACATAAATAGCATTCTTTCCTCTCGGATCTCAATAACAGAGACACATATAACTGAAGCCTAATTGAGGCTATTCATATTGTGAGGCTGCTGTCTGCTTCTATATCAAGCACCATTTGTCATAAAAGGATGCTTAAATACAGGAAATCAATCTTGTACCAACAGCAAGCACATGGAACACCAGCCTGCTACAGCAAACCAATACAAATGGATGTCTGCCATCCTCAGTCCAAATGGCCTAAATTAAATTTCAGTAGATGTTTAAGTTAGAACAAACTTCTTTCCCTGTTGAGCTTTACCTTTTTCCTCATTGTTTTCTTTTAGTGTCATTTAATGTCATTTCAATAAAGATTCTTCAGGAAGCTGCTATGATTCAAGTTCTGTGTATGATTCAAGTGCGTAGATGGTGAAGGCTGACACACTGAGAATTTTTCTAGTCCAAGGAACTTACCCATAAGTAGTATAATCAAGGTATAAGCCATATGCTGTAGGAGTACAGGGGGGAACAGATTAATTCAAAATGAGAAAGTCTGGTGCAGGCTGCTTGAGAGAAGGAAGATTTAAACTTGTCTTTTAAACCTTAGATTGGCTCATATTGTAGGAAGTCTGTGCCTTGCAGGGAGAAGAGTTGCACTACAGAGATGGAGACGTTTGGAAAGAGAGTGCCCTGGTGTGTTTGGAGGGGGCTTGCTGGTAAATGAGAAAAAACAACATCAGCAGGTAGAAGCCAAACGGTCGATGGCTAAAAAAGCATCTGAGAAATTATGTGAAAGGAAGTGATCAGGCTCTTAAAAATACAATTTCTCATCATAAATCAAACTCAGATTTTAATTAGTGATCACTACTTCTATAAAACTCTAAAAATAGCTGACTGACTATAAGAAGGTTAAGGAAAAGAGTACTCAAAAACTGTTTATTGGTTGGTAGAAAAGTCCTATGTGTGCACAGTAATCTCCTAGTTTGGTTGGGTACAGGTGTTTCCATGAATAAGAGCTTGTTGCTTATTCACTATACTCCAGGCATAGTTTGCTGATGCAGAGGGTCACAAAAGAAGGAGGTATCTGTAGCAGACAATTGTTGTTTTTTGCCTACATCTTTTATTGTTTCTCATCTTTTGTTAACAACCTGCTATCCCAGTATATATGTGGTCAGATGAGATAAGATTTTGATACAGAGCCTATATTGTATTAAGTTGGTTACAAGGGAAAATAGAGTGAAAATTGAAGAGACAAGATAGACCCATTTTCACTACTGTGCGGATAATTCAAACACAAGCCCAGTTAATTTGACCTCTGTGTGTATTCTCAATCAAATACAAGCAGGCGGGCTAAGGTCCTGGACAGTTTAGGGTTGGGTCTCCAAAATGCTAATTGAAATGCAAGACCCTTTAAAAAAAAGCATATTACCAAGCCAAATGTAAATTTACCTGCTCTAGGAACAAAGCAATAAAACCCATTTAAAGTACTTAAGATTGCCTTCTGGCTTTGAAAATGTGGCTTTGGTGACCTCATATCCTCTTAGGCTGAAGTTTGATATCCCTCTTCTCTGCAATAAAAACCAAGATAGCTTATGGTTCCTAATGGGCCCCTGTGCTTGCCACCAATGGGGCTTTCTGCATTGGGCTGGTTTCCTCGGTACAGGCCTTGTGTATATGTAGCACTGTGACAGAGGAACATTTAGAAAGAGGTGATTTTGGAAGTATTTGGGAACACTGTGATATGTATTCATCTATTTCTATCAATCCAGAGAGGATATTAGTTTAACGTAAACAACCACATCTGTAACAACAAAAGTGTAGCAGACAGGACATTTAGTGGGTTAATTACATCACTCTTAATCTCCTTATTTTACCTATAATGTTGTCTTTTCAGAAAGAATTTTTATGTGTAATGCAGTTTCACTATTGCAGAGACTAGTAGGAATACCACACCAATTTTTGCTAAACTATAAGCCTACCAGCTGTTTTACAAAGCTCATGACAGGAGCTTAAAATATTTTTACTCCCCAATAGGCATAGAATTTTATCATTTTAGCTGCAGGCAGAAGCAAGAATTCAGCTTCTGACACATGAATTGTTGCAAAGGAAAATGAACATTTTCTGTTTCTTTGGACCTGTCTTGTTTTAACGGTGGTTAAACTGAAAGAGTGGACCGTGTGGCCATTTATTCAGTGTTCATTCTTGGGCTTTAAGGAGACAGAGTGAGACAGGTCCATTAGTCTTATGGTCAGGGAACATGTATCATTTTTAAACTTGTCTGTCTAGTCACTAACTCTTTTGTAGACAATATTGCCCAACAGTAGGTCAGGAATCTTGTAATTAGGGTTTTTTTGTTTTTTTTTTTTTTGACTGTGAACCACTTGTTGATACTGATTAAAACGAACTGTATTTAAAAACATTTACTTGCGAGATAATTGAACATTTGAGCACTGATGGATATTTGATGATATTAAGGAATTATATTTCTTTAGGTATTGCAGATATTTTGTTTGTTTCCATAGACTTTATTTTTTAAATTGTGGTGAAATATACATAACATAAAATTTACCATCTTAACTATTTTTAAGTAGGCAATTCAGTAGTATTAAGTACATTAGCATTGTTTTACAGTCGATCCCCAGAACTCTTTTCTTTTCATCTTACAAAACCGAAATCCTGTATTCATTATACAACTCTTCATTTTCCCCTCCCTCAAGCCTGGGCAACCACTTTCTGTCTCAATGAATTTGAATTTTACTACTCTAAGTACCTCATATAAGTGGAATCATACAGTATTTGTCTTTTTGTGATTAGCTTATTTCACTTAGCATAATGTCCTCAAGGTTTATCCATGTTGTAGCATGTGTCAGAATTTCGTTCCTTTTAAAGTGTGTGTACACCACATTTTTTTATCCATTAATCTGTCAATGGACATTTTGGTTACTTCCACCTTTTGGCTATTGTGACTAATACTGCTATCAACATGCATGTACTGCTATGAATAATGCAGTTATGAACATGGGTGATATCTCTTTGAGTCCCTGTTTTCAATTTTTAGGGGTATATACCCAGAAGTGGAGTTTCTGGATCATACGGTAATTCTGTTAAGGAACTCTCATACTGCTTTCCATAGCTGCTACACCATTTTACAGTCCCATCAACAGTGCAGAAGAGTTCCAATTTCTCCACATACTCACCAACACTTGCTATTTTATGTTCGTTTTTTTAAAATTTTTGATAGGAGCCATCCTTTCAGTTGTGAGGTGGTCTAATTCCATTTATGGAGTGCCTACTGGGTGAAAGATCCTGAGCTAGGTTGCATCAGGCTCTGAGAGTATTTTCTTTACAGTCAGCTGACAGATCAACAATTATCTAGTGGCATCAGCTGTCAGGTGCCCTCTGTATCTTCCACATTCTAGAAAGGTAACTACCATAGAGTCTGCAGCACTGACCCTGTTGCAAGATGTAGCACTTGGGCTAGAGTGCAGTGGTGTCATCATAGCTCACTGCAACCTCAAACTTCTGGGCTCAAGTGATCCTCCTGCCTCAGCCTCCCACATAGCTGGGACTCAATCACCCACCGCTACACCAGGCTAACTTTTCTATTTTTTTTGCAGAGACGGGGTCTCGCTCTTGCTCAAGCTGGTCTCGAACACCTGGCCTCAAGCAGTCCTCCCACCTCAGTCTCCCAAAGTACTAGGATTACAGGTGTGAGTCACCACACCTGACCTGCTCTTTTTCACAAGGCTTCACATAAAAGAAGTCCCAAGTTGATGAGCAGATTCTATTTAAAATGTATTCCTAATCTCTTACTGGAATGCATATCAGCATAACATAATGATTACATTCTCTAGCTAGGCCAGGAAAGACTATTGAGCAAAAAAATAAATAAATAAATAGCTATGGTAGATTTTTGTTATAAAGCCTTATTTCAGTCAGCTTTGTTCCTCCTTCTAGCTTATGATGCCAGAAACACAAGAGCCCTACTCCACAATGCTCACTCCTTAACAAAACAGGAGGAGCAGGGGCCCCTTCTCCCTGACCCTCCTTTTCCCCATCTATCTGCAGCAGCACACATCATGGGGAGGGGCTCAGCACCAGAACCAGAAGGAAACTGGAGTCCGGTCAGGATTCAGGAGGCTGGGGGTTGGTGTGCACGGCAGGACGTTTGGGTTTGATGCAGTCTCCCTTACTCCCCAGGTCTTCTGAACCATGAAACAAAGGCCATTTTTCACCTTCGTGTATTAATTCCCATTATCTTAATCATCCATTCATTTATCAGTCAGCCAGCTACACTGTTACTGAACACATCTTTTCAGCACCTGGTATGTGTCAGGCACTGTGCTGGGCACAGTGGGGAGAGGACAACCTAGTCTCTGAACACATGGCACTTAGGGTCTGTTGGTATGTATGGATTGTTTGTAAATCAGAGGCGCTTAGTCAAAAGCCTGCATGTACGTTTTGCAGTAGTGCCACAGGTTGCTTTACATAAAATCAAGCACACACCTCCCCCTTTTCCCCCCTCTTGATATTTGCAGCCAAAATCCACAATATGCTCCAGGATGCTTTCTATTTTGGTAGTGCTTCTAAAGGAGTGTAAGGTGGATTGCTTACAGGAAAAAAATATTAATATACAGCTTAAAATAAAGTGTTAGAAAAATTGTACATATTAAAGTGTTCATATATGGATGAATATATATACATATGAATATATATGCATGAACATATATATGCATGAATATATATATATTTATACATGCCTATCCTTTGAAGCTAGGAATAAGAATTATCTCGATGTCCACATGTACTCCGTGTAAACCATATGCACATTTTCTTTTTCACTGCCTCCTTTTCCTTTGTAAGATGGAGCTTCTCTTTGGCAGGAATGATGGGCTTTGACAGGGATGTGAACCTGACTTCAGTAGCCCATGAGTTCAGAAGAGGATGATGGCGGCGAAGTCTCTTGTGAAGCGAGCACTGAGGCGCCCACATCCCCTCTTAGGCTTCCCCGAGCCTCCACTCCCCAGACTATGTGTCCTCTTGGCTTCGCCTTAGATTGCATTTCTGAGAAGGCTGGAGTCTGTTGAATTGAGTACAGGGATGTGGGCAACTGAACAAAAAGTGTTTTATTTATTTCCTGACGGGCTTTTAACAGGCTGTGGTTATAATGGGAGAGAAATGCATTCTGTGCACAACACAAATTGCTTTTCTTCCCGAACTATGGTGGTACTTCCTGGCCCAGGGTTTCCTTGGTTGTTGAATTTGGTCTTTCTTTTGTTGGTCTATGAACTAAGAAAGAAAAGAACAAGACCTTTGTAACCCAAATAATGGAGTAATAATTAAGTCCTTTATAAAGGCAAGCTTATTCCCACATCTTATTCCAGAGTATAAGACATACTTTCTCATTAGGAAACATTTTAAGTATTCATTGGCAGGGTATCAGGCATTAGACATAATAAAATAAATATGACCTCATTCATATGGAGCTTCACCTCCGAGACTGATACCTTATGCACATGTAGTCATGTTCTCAAAGGCTGTTAATGATACTCAGTAATAGCAGACTCCTGAGACTAGCTCTCCCATCCCTACTATCATGCTGCCATGGTTAAGATCTAGGTTCTCAGGGCAGGAAGATATGATTGACATCCACCTTTTCTTGACTGGCCCAGAACAAGAAAGAGTGCTGGGCAATATTTGTGTGTGTTGCTCAGGAAGTATTTGAGGGGCTGGGGGTGGCAGAGAGCCAGTTGGTGTGAGAAGGCTTATGAGAGTGATGTTTCCCAGGTCATCCTTATCCATACACAACTCACACAATGTAACCCTTTTTGGTAAGAAATACACTACATTTCTACATATCTTCTTCTTTTAAGAATTCATGGGGAGAGCCTAGCCATGTTGGGTAGGTACCTCATTTGTGAGGTCTTCCCCATTGAGTGACCTGTAGAACCTGATTCCACCCAATCCCACTCTCTGAATAACACCAATAACAGCCCCAGAATTTCTGTATAGGATGAGTTCAGGGGAGCAGTCCTATTAGAAGGGACTCCAAGGACTTGCCTTAAAACCACATTTGCAGAGTTGACACAGTTTTTCATTCAGCTCCCATGCACATTCAAGGAGACTCATGGAGCTGATGGAGGTTATGGGTGACATGCTTTGGTGAAGTCCTCTTTGGTATTGGGTGGCCTGCAGATACAATGCTCCAGGCCACGACCCTTCTCTCTCTGACAGAGAGAGAATGCATAGGCAGTACAAGGGAGTAAGCCAGAGGTGCAGTGGCAATGAGCATCTTTCTCTGTTCTGTTGAATCAGATACCAGGCTCTTTGGTATCCATTTACAAGAACATCAAACCTCCTTCATACTGGTCATGTTTATCAAAAATGCTTGGCTAAATAATCTACACAGGTCTTCAATTCTGTCCGACATCCAGCCCATCATACTACCACCAAGTGCTGGTGCCCTGTTCCTCAACAAGGCCAGTTGAGTTCTCAGGAGCTTGGCTGCGGTTACTATGTAGCTCTCTCCTAGTGTGCCCACCCTGTGTTACTAAGAGTTTATGAATTTCTTTCCCTGTGTGCCTCTCCTTTTCCACTTGAACAACCAACATTCATATGGATTTTGTTCTCTTCGCTCTCTGGTTTAACTCTTCTTTCCTACTTTGCGCCTATTTCTTATTCCCCCCTTTATCATCTCCACACATCCCACCATTAGTGTCCTTTCTCCTAACACCTGTCTTATTACATCCTCCCGCATGCTCCAAAGGTTTACAAAGTGTTTGTATAAACTAGCTCAGTTGTGGAAAACGTGTCTGATGTCACAAATAACCAGGTCATTTATTTCTTATAGCTGCATTAGCTATAGCTTAACCAATAGCCTTTACATAGTTATCCATCAAATATTTTCAAAGTAAATGACTACCCCCACCTTTTTCTTTTGCTAACATTTTTTCTGTATCTACAAGTGATGGGCATTTTCTAATTCCTGCAACAAACCTATAGGATGTCGTTATTCCTGATTTATGGGCGAGGAAATGGAAACTCAGAGTTTAACTTTTGCCCAGACTCACATAGCTGATGAAGGGACAGAGGCATGATTTAAACTTCGTTCTCTGTGGCTCCAGCCAAGCTCTACTGTGTGCATGTGGAGGCCCCTTCATGGATGGAGAGTTCTTGGCTTTTGGAAGCCCCTTAACCATTTCTCAAGCAATTCTTCCTTGGCTGCCAATTTGCATGGAGAACAGGAGTTTAAGAGACTTGGCATATTCTTTGCCTCCCTGGGAGAGTGCTGAAAATATTGACCCCAAATTTATTCTGAAAAATGTAGGCTTTTCTCCAGAAATGGCTTCTATTACACATTGTTGATAACAGGATACAAAACCAAATGACCCAGGGATGCATGACTAGCCTCAAGTTTATAAATAAGTTCAACATGCCAGACCGATATGAATCAAAATGAGAAAAGCCTTTGGGAACATTTCAAACATTTGGGAAAAAATGTTTGAAATAGTAAAGTAGAAAAATGCACCAGTAATCCATGGGAATACAAATGTTCTCTTTCATTTAAAAGATCTGTATTTCATTTTGAGTTTCTTAAGAGAACAATTTCTGCTGGATATCTTTTTCTTTGAAGCTCATAGTTGGAGAATAATTTTGAAATCCATATTGAAGAATCTGATGGGACTTGGGGAATGATCAGACATGAACTTGTATGAAGTCTAGCTGGCCTTTTCTTTTTAAAATGGTTTTCTTTGGTATGAGAAGAACATGTTTTATCTGTGCTAGGTGGGCACTCACCCAGAAGTCATCTGCATAATCCAGAATATACACCTTATCTTTGTATACCCTATGAAAGTTTCCACTGGGTTTTGAAGGCATCATTTGTGCTTTACTGAACTCATTGAGGGAGAGAGTATGGATATATTTATTCCCATTTTGTAGATGAGAAAACTGAAACTCAGAAAGGTCATGTGACTTGCAAGACTTGCAGCTAGAAAGTGCAGGGAGAATGGAAGCTAGATCTTGGGAGGTATCACAGTGGAATGGGCAAGCTGAAGGACTTTGGAGTTAGATACTGTGGAGTTGAGGTCTTTACTAACTGGAGATCCTTGATCAGGTACTAAGCTCTCTGTCACTCAGCTTTTTCCTCTGCATGATGATAATGTTGAAGGCAGTAGACCTAAAAGAACTATTCTTCAGATTAAGCAATGTAGTGATCAAAAGTACTCAGCACAGTTCCTAGCACAAACTAAATGCTCAATAAATGGCAGCCCCTCTCATAACAGTTTTGACTCCCAGCCTTGTCCTTCTTTTTCCACACCACCCTGCTCCTACCAGTCATATCAGAAGCTTCTGAGAATATAGCCTCCCTGGACTGCATCAAATCTGGGGACAAGGACCGTCCTCTGCTACTTCTCAACCTCTTTGCTGGTTGTGACCATCCAGGGGAGTACCTTTCTTGTTCCAGGGAATAGTTTCAACATCATAGGAAGAAACATTCATAGCAAGTTCAGAAGTTCCTGTCATCAAGTCCCATCATTGTCCCAGCCAAATAGCAGATCAGACTGTTGTCCCTTAGCAATATGAGTTAAAGAGATTAAAGTTCACATTCTAGGCTGGTTTCCCAAGAAGATAATTTCATCAGTAAAAATTATGTGCTCAGCCCTGTGCTAAGCATACAGCAAGAATACTTTATTTACGTGACCTCACCAGGGAGGAGGTACCCCCCAGACAGGGGAGAAGTGTAGACAACCAAATCTTATGCCTTTTAGTGCTTATTCCTCAAAGTACTTGTTTTGATTGCAAACTTTTCTAAGATAGATACTGATTTCCTGCACCTTTTAAAACTGATCATGTTTAAACCGAAAGGTTTAACGATGACTGCAGGTCATCATTTAGAACATCCATGATCACACTGTGATGTAATGAAGTGGCTTTCATGACACCTTAGGCACAGTCGAGATAGGTAGGTTGTTGTTCCTCGCTGTGACATGCCATGCCCTCATACATGTCTGTGCCTTTTGACTTCTTGTGTCTACTTTTTTCTTTTTATAGCTGTCCTCCTCCTTATTCTTACTGTCACTTCTTATTGTCAGAACCTGCTTCTGATAGTCCTGTTATTCCCCTGTAATTATTACAGTGCAATCCATTGTTGTGAATGGAGAAATGGCAAAATCATAATTTCTAGAATTGTGCCTAAAATAAGAGCATGCAGACTCTTAGTGAGGCACAAGTAGCCTCTCCTCTAAGTAAGTGCATGAACTTCTGATTACCCCAACTTTCAGCTGCATTTTAGATGCTCAAGGTTGCTGCCCTCAAGAAAGTTAAAAACCAGTTGAGAAGCCTTACATTTCTACAAATGAAACGGGACAAGTATGTTTATAATAAAGTGCTTAGTCTTGGTAATTCATTAGAAGTTCAGATTAGGTGAAGCCATTACAAAAGGCTTCATAGAATAAGAGGAACTTAAGCTAGATCTCAAAGAACTGCTTAGAGTTGTATGTGAACTCATTCATTCATTCATTTTTTAATTTAGTGTCTCTTTGCAAGGATGTGTCGTAGGTACAGAAGATACAATAAATAAGTCAATCAAGGTTTCTGCTTTGATGGAACATATATTGTAGTAAGGCTAGAAAGATCATAGACAAGTAAATCAAAAAGAAATGAAAACGTTTCAAAAAGTGAAAACTAGTGGGAAAAAATAAGACAGAAAAACAGAGAATGATAGCGACTGGTTGGGTGAGGGCATCAGGAGTTACTTTAGAGAAGGTGGCTAGGGAAGCCCACAGCACAGGTGAGATTTTAGCTGAAATTGAATGACAAGAAGGATCTATCCATGGGAAGAATGGAGGAAGAGAGTTTCGGTAAAGGGAACAGAAAGGTAAAGGTCTTGAGGCTGGAGCAAACTTAGCAACTTTAAGGACCAGAGAAAAGACCTCTGAGACAGGAGCCATGGGGAGGGTGTCACGAGAGAGGGAGGCAGGGCTGGAGCACATAGGAGTTTAGGTTTCGCTATAAGTATAACAGAAGCCAGAGGAGGGTTTCAAGTGGGAAGTGGTATGGACCAGCTGTTTTTCAAAAGGTCAGCTGGCTGCTGTGAGAAGGAGGTGGGAGTGGAGGTGAGAGGAAAGATAGGCAAAGACATTCCATACTGCCCTCTTCAAACAAAAAAGTATAGGGTGCAAGGTGCATGCATGCCTGTGGGCACCTGTGTGGTGGAGAGAGAGTCTGACTAGGAGGAAGGAAATGGCAAAGGACAGAAAGTTGGAGGGAGAGGCATACACGTGGGGAATTTCAGAATGGAATCTACAAAGAATAAACTTCTATAGCTAAGAGAGCCATTTCTCTGTCCTTCTGCACAAGAGCTTAGGGTTCACACTATTAGTTCCAAGGTTTGATTTCCTCGTAAAGTTCACATAAAAGAAATAGCAGTGCAGCCAAGTCCCAATTTCAAAATGGCTAGTACTTACAGTCTACTGCCATGTTCCCTTTGTGTATCTGGGGCTTTGGAAGACTGATGATTCCAGCCAGGTGTTCATAGTACACTTGAATGTGCTTCTCCCTCAGAAGAATAATAGCTGACATTTATTGAGTTCATACAGTGTGCAAGGCATAGTCCTAAGTGCTTATGTGTATTACTTATTTAATTTTTACATCCTTTTTTATGCCAATTTTGCAGATGGGAAGACAGGCACAGATTGGCTGATGAACTTGTTCAAGATGACAGATAATGAGAGGTGGTGCCAGGATTTGAACCCGGCAGTTTGACTTTCGTGTCCATACTATTAACCTTCCTATGGCTTCATTGACTGATGCCATGTTCCTGCAAGAACCTATAGGGATACAAGTGTGGCTGAAACGTGGCATATTTAAGAGGCACAGATGAGCCAACCACTCAGTGCCGCTGGAAAGGGTTTGCCCATTCTTTTTGTTTTCTTTGTTGTTAAACAGCTACTGTAATCCCCTCCAGCCCCAAAGTGGTTTCTTCCCTGATAGATGGGTGATAGATGTTTATGGTTAGGTTTATTCTAAAACAATAAGAAAGCAGAGCAAGCTTTCTGAGCCCTGTGAATAAAGGATTTGGTGGACTCAGTTAATTTTCATCCCATGTGTTTTTGTTGGCCCTGCCAGATATTAGCCAAAAAATAAAAATAATCATCTTGGCTGCTTCAACTTGCTTTTCAACAAAGATTTAATAGCCCCATCTGCATGAAAGGTCATATTGCAAAAACTTCATTACTTTCAGTATGCATACTGTGAAATAGGGTGATAAATCATTTAACCCAAACTTTACTAATCCGAGTAAATGTACGGAAGTCATGTTGCAATCACTTATGTTTTCTCGGTAATTCTCAAAGTTTGGTAAGCTTCACTGGGCTTCCAAGTCATTAGTGAGAATTATAGGATTTCTCTGACTCTCTGCTATTGCTGGATCTACCTCTCTGGTAGCTATTCCTGTCACGTGCTGCCCTGGAAAAAGCATTTTAAGGGCCGTGCAAATTCCATAGCAACTTCTGCTTCCTTCCAAGAGACTAGATTGTATATGAATAAGTTAGGCCAAAAGCCCTAAGTCACCAAAGTCTAAATGAAAGGAGAATAATGAATTGTGTTTGTTCATCTGTAATTCTCAAAGTTAATTCCTTGATAATTTCAATGAAAGGTTTTTGCTTTTTATTAAAGCCCTATGAAATGAAACTGTGCCTTGATTTTCAGCAAAGTACTAGAATTTCCGAAGTTCCACCTTTCTCATAAAGGTGTAGATTCAATTTTGATCATTAGATATTTGGTTTCATGCCATTTATTTTTCCCCTGTTAGAGCCCTCACTGAGGTCTACTTCTGTTTATTTCTCCATGAACACATGTCTTGCTTCATCCTTAGATTGTCACAACACTTAATACCAGGCCTTGTTACACATTAGGTGTCTATTACATGTTGTGAAATTGGAACAGCTGTGAGCAGTTTGCCAGGTTGCACTTAAATAACTAGCATTGGAAATAAAGTACCAAAGAGAAGCACAATGTATGCTTTTAAAATACATTTTTCCCCCTGACTTTTAGTTACTCTATAGTAGGCTCTCTGATTTCACATGGACTGGGTTCGTATGTTTTGCATCTTGAAAACAAACTGAGATACATATTTTATCTCGCCCTTCATGCTCAGTCTAAAATACCCTCCTAATTACTTACATCCAAAATGCTGTGATATGCATCAGAATTTTCCTGTGGTGGGGAGGCCAAGACAGTTTTCATTTGCACTGGAATGGATATCACCTGCATATTTCCTTGAGGTCCTCCTCAGTATTTGTATGTGTTCAGGGGTTCTGTTTTGCCAGGTAGAGATCATTTTCTTATTTTTTATTATGAATTTGTGCCCAGGAAAAGTGGAATAACCTTATAAACTTTATTATATTTAATTAGTCTTTAATATCTTCTCACTCCCACGCCTTTGCCAAGCCAGAGAAGGGGTCAGGCACATCTGGCTTTAGCTGGGAACTCTGCTAGATATTAGCTAAGTGCCCATGAGCAAATTATTTAACGATTTTGAGCTTTGTTTTCCTCATCTGTAAATGCAACGCCTCCTGCACGATGTCTATGAAGATGAAAATACGATGACGATTGAAAGCACTACAGGGCAGCTCCTGCCGATGCTGGGTGCTGTGCTCCGAGCATGAAGCTCAGAGCCCTGTCCCTGCAAAGTCTGCCCCAGTGCCTCCAGCGTCATCACTGTGTCCCTCCTCCTGCACTCAGAATCGCAGTCTCAGACTTCCTACAAGGCAGTAGCGTGGATTTCATCCTCTTTTGAATCCCCACAGACCACCTCGTCTGACAGACAAGAAGAACTTGACAAATACTTACTGACTCCCATCTAAGTGTCAAAATCAACCCTCCCTCCTCCTGTTGAGGATGTAAATTGGCGGCACCTGTGTCAGAGAGGCCATCGTGGAGCCCCACTCAGTATGTCTAGGCTGCTCTGATTTCCAGGTGGGCTGCACAGTGCCTGGGGACAACGGTCATCCATCCCACAGGTTATTTATCAGGCGCCCACTCTTCCGCAGCCGTGGGCAAGGAGCAGCAGTGATGAACAAGACAGACATGATCTCTGCCTCCAGATGAGTTATTATCTGATAGGGAGAAGGTCCTTAAATAAACATACACGTTAGTATATAGTGAAGGAAACAGCAGGTGCCATGAGAAAGAAAGGGGTGAGGGGAGACTAAAATGGTTTGGAAATTCAGGGAAATCTCCTCCGAAAGGCATAATAATAGTTGAAACCACTTGCAGATTACCTTGTATACTCTTGCAGATATCACAAAATTAGATCTCAGAATAATGCAGTAAAATAACCATGATTATTCCCCCTTTCGCAAATGAGAAAACTAAAATTTGGGGAGAGTAATTCTTCCCCAAGTCAACCCCTGTGTATTAGCAGAGCCTGGATTGCCACCAAGAGTGTCCACAGTTTTTTGCCCATGGTTTGGTGATCAATTTGTGATACTCCGTGCTAGGGCCCCCTTGCCAGGTCGCTTCCAAGCCTAAGTTTTCAGAATGGGTGACCAGCCAGGGAAGAGTGCTAGAATGGGGCAGACAACAAAGGCCGTGAACACAGAATGTCATCCTTTAACCAAAAGCTTATGTTCTTTCCTCATTTGCAAGCTGAACGAGTTAGTGGTATGATAAAGCTCCCGCTTTTTCCCCTGATTAGACTGTCAGTGACGGTGACTGACTCCCAGTCCTTGACACCCTCCTAGTTTACACTCATTTCTGTAAAGTTAAGAAAGCATCCTGTGTTTTCTCAGCCAAACTAATTATGAGATTTCAGTTATGGCAGTTTTTGGACCCCCTAATTCTGTCCCTGGAGTTTCCTAATGAGATTTTATTTTTAAAAAAATTATCAGGGAGAAAATTCTCTTCTCATTTGAGGTGAACCCACGTCATCCCTTCCAGCCTTACCTGGCATGCAAGCATCCTTCCTTCTGCCTGGAGGAGGGTGCAGCACGCATGACCTTCCATGAGAATGGAAACTGCTTAGGTCAGGGATCTGGCACCCAGCAGACACAGTGCCTGGGTACTGCCTGGAGCTGAGACACGCAGGAGAGGTGGGCTGCTTTGGGCTGCTTCTGCTCTCCCACCTCATCTTTCCAGCTCACTGATGAGCAAACATTTCCACTTGCTGAAGATGATAATATTAATAGCAATAATAAAAGCACTTTCATTTTTTGAGTGCTGTCTCAGTCTGCTGCTAACTGCTTTATGTACGTGGCTTCATTTAAACTCACCACTATCTCCTGAGGTCACTATTATTAAATCACATCTTAGAGTTCAGGAAACTGAGACTCAAATTGATCAGCTAAATTGCTCACGGCGCACGGTTGGGTAAATGGTGGAAATGGTACTCAAAGCTGGCTCTGTTGGAATCCCAAGTCTATTTCTAACCAGTTTGTGTGGGATTTGGAGCAGATGGGGGTGGAAAGTATTCACCCCTCGCTTCTATTGCCCACTTCATTTGGCCCATCGCGGCTACCCCTGCCTAAGACAGTAAAGGCGGCAGGGGAGCAAAGGCCCATTACAGTTACCCTAACACTTTGCTAGATCATAGAGGAGCTTTAGCAACTTCCCACGTCTTCGTCCTCTCTGTTCCACCCCACCTGGTCATTATAATAGCAACGAAGAGGTGTAACTAACCATCACAAACCACTGATGCCCTTACTTTTCACCTAAGTAGTCTATCCTAATGTTTGTAGTCTTGGATGCAAGATTTCAGTCAGGAACCCAGTTAGTATTTTTGGTAAATCTGGATTTTCTGTGACTCTTAGAAATTTCTGTTGTTGATGCTTTCTGGGATTTATCTCATGCCATAATTTCCCTTGCACTCTCTCACCTCTTCATGCACCACCCTGCTAAGTAAGGGAATGTGACTGCTGACAGTAGAGACTAAGGAAGAGTGGGCAAATGACTTGCCCGAAGTCATGCAGTCAGTTGACTTCATCTGCAATTTATTTGAATCAAGAAACACTACAGCAATTACATGGATTTTTTTAAAGATTACCTTTCAGGGAAATTTTAATATAACATTTGGTTAATAAAATATTTTCTCTCTGTGTGGGATCTTATCGACTTTTCCCCACTGTTTTAAACTAGCTTTAAAGCAAATATTTAGTATTATAATTTCTCGTATATATGAAGGGATGATTATTATTTTGCTGTTCACTCTTAAAAAGTTAACCAAGTAGAATGATATTTTAAACACATATTTAACAGTAAGATAAACAATTCGAATGTTCAGCATCCTCTTGAATTACCGTATAATTAAAATTGCCCCATATTTCATGTACCATATAATATAATCTTTTCTTTCCACACGAGTCACAGTATTTAGTCATAAAATCATTACCAATTTCTCATTTACCTTTAAAATGGAAAAGGCAACAATTTACTTTTCCTGCTGATATATTTTTGAGGCCAGTTCTCTATATACCTTTAATGTTACTGGTTTCCCCTTTCCACTGCCCCGTCCAATTTCCTTTGTCCTGATAAGACTTTGGACCAACATCTATCGTATCTACCTAAATTTCCTAAGATTTGTGGTCAAGTAAATAAAGTACCTGCCATTTTTTGAACACTTTTTTTTTTTTACCTTAAAATGAAATATTGCAAATGCCATGACATCTAACACTATGGTTAAGGTTTTAAGTGTGTGCAGGAAATTAAAAGCTGGGATCCCTGCAGGAACCATAAGATAATGGTACATGGATGATAAGTGTAACAAATTCCCCATCTGTCTGAAAGAGCTGAGTCATCACCACCTTTTGGCTGTGAGCAAATACCAATTCCCTGACCTTAGAATCTTCAAACGTTAAGTTAATGCATTTTATTTCCATTTCCAGTGAGTTGTTGGAGGCAATATTACACACATGGGTTCTGATGGGTTTATATTACCAGGATATTGATACTTGCCAACAACTCAGTTAATTTACTTTTCATTTTCACCTCCTCATGGAATGATATACTGTTAGTTGTTACTTTTCAATCTTGTGTTCATGCTTTCATATTGCAATTACTCAGCTTTTAACAGAAAACTAAATGGAAAAACCCTGCTTGGGTGTGAAATATGTGAATTTGCAGGTTACATATTTTCTGCTTGTTTCTTCTTCTTGCATCATATCTCAGAATTTCTCCAGCCAATCTCCTCTCTCCTGACAGTACAATGAAACAGGATATGGCTTTTAGAATGGGTTAGCTGATTGCATAGTAGTATTCCTGGGTAATTATGCCTATAGAGAATCAGAATTGATAAGAACCTAATAGTGAGATAATGTTCTCCATGAAAATACAGTCCTGAGTTCAGCAATAAAAACAACTCCTCATATCCAACATAGCAATATTTTACTGCAGCAGTCAATGCCTGGGAGCAGGATCTTGGTCAGGGAGGGTGGAAATAACTTCAGAGTCAGACCGCCAGGAAATACTGAGTACCTCCCCTTTGCAGGAAAATGCTGGAAAGACTTAGGAAGCAAGCTGTTACCATGGCCTCGGCTTCCAGGGCCTGCTGTATTGTGGCACAGAGCAAGAAAGGGAGAGCCTCCAGACAAATGGGAATACTCCCTAATTTTGTATCTCTGTGGCCCTATGAATGCAGCTGTTTTGTTTTATGTACATTTTGAGTATTACATCCTTGAGCACTTACTAAGCAAAGAGATTCTTTATTTCTTACTAGGTATAACTACCTATGGACTGTTCAGTTCTCAGAACTATAACGAACAATATACCTTTTGCTCCATTGTGTCTCTGTGCCACCTCCATAGCAGAGATAAACCTTTAAGTAATTCCTTGATAATAGTAAAGTGCTTATAGAGGCTCAAAAGGGGGTGGGAGAGTTTCTGGTTACTAATTAGTGCAGAAGTAGGTTAAAATTTGTTTGGAATTTGCAGGTAGCAACATAGACTTCCTTTGTGTGTGTGACAGTGTGTATGTTTGGTGTGATGCACATGAGTTTGCATGAGAACCTGTGTTTTAAATGTGTGCTATACAAATCCCTGGTGGAATCTGAATTTGGATTTGCTTTATGAATTCATGAAAAACAAGTGTACCAAAAATTCATTATAGTTCAGGTACTATTCTGAATCGTCAGCCAAAACAATATATTTTGGTATCATAGCTTGTTTTACCAATAAAACAAACACTAAAGATCAAATATGAAAGTAAAAACTAACAACTATCAAGGCTGCAAATGAAAGACTATTCATCTTGTGAAAAGGAGGATAAAATGGAAGGATGTAGTGTTTGTGCATGGCTACAATTTAAGCACATCATTTCTAATTGATACTGTTTCAGTTGTACTCTTCAAATGGGCCTGGAAGCTATATCCTTTATTATCATTTTGTGGGGGTCAGACATTGGATAATTGACATCATACTACTTGAAATCAGCAGAGTAAAGCTGTCTTTCCTTGTTAGTAAGTAAAGTAAAGATTTATGTATTAAATTTGAAACTTTGTCAATAATTCCAGAGATAAATTCCCATTGAGGCTTCTCAGTTTTCTACATTAATAGTGCCCAAGTGTTTTTAAGCATATTCCTTTTGAATTTTTTTCTTCATTTAATACAAACTTGAGTAAGTCTCTATTAAGTGAAAATCTGAAGTAATTTAATTTTGATTGAGCTGACATTAACCATTGCAGTAGCATAAAGGATTTCCTAATTAAATTATAATAAATGATTAAACTAAATTAGTAAAAACCATATGAGAAGGGCTATTTCAATGACCCTTGCAGAAAGTACATTATGGAACATCTAGTCCATGTACATTTTTTTGTCAGATGCAAACTTTTCTTAAGGACATTATCTTTTAAATATTTTTTAGATACTACTGGGGCTCTGTAGAATCATTCTAATGAGTTCTATCTGGGCCTTAAAACAAGTTTGTGTTATCTCTTAAAACACTTTGATAACATTTATTTATGATATAATATATATTTTTAAAGTATTAATATTAAGCTGCACTTCTCTAAAAGCATACTAAAGTTCAATCATTTGTATAGTACTGAACAGTATTTAGGCCCAAGTTCTATTTTTTAGACTTTTTAGTGTCTTTTTTCATTTTTTCCTTCTAAGTTACAGATTCTTCTCTTTTTACCCTTGAAATCTCAGTTTCAGCATCTTGTCCTCACGGAAGCTTTCCTTGGCATCTCAGATCAGCTGGGGTTCCTTCTTACATGATCTCAAAGCACCCTTACATCTCTTTGTAGCACTTAAAATTTAAAGTATGTAATTAAAATGTCTCTTCAGTGCTTTTCTCCCCTCACTCCTACAAGCTGCACACAGCAAAGACCGTGCTTATCGTGCTCACTGGCAGCGCCTGGCACATAGTAGGCCTTTGATATTTGTGGAGGGAATGATTGTGCGTGTCACAGGCGGTGACAGGCTGCAGTCCTCTGCCGCCTCCTCATGAGATGCTCTTGTCTGAGCACATTTCATTTAGTGTTTAAAGGAGAATACTTTGAAATCCAGGATTAAGAATGACTTAAACCAAGTTTCTTTCTTTGACCTTGAATCTTTCATGCGTCCTATTCTGCTGCCGTTTATTTATTTAATTATTTGCCATTGATCTTCAAAAACATTTTTTCCTAGTTCAGGGAAAAATTAGTGAACAGCCAGACAAGAAGTTTACTGTCTTCTTTCTGTTTCTCGATATATTCCAGTGGTGTAGGAACAATTGAGGAAGGGAGGAGTTTAAATCGCAGTGGTCTCAACAGAGGTCATTCAGAAATATTGTGAGGAGGCCAAAAAGGCCAAACATCTGTACCCCTCATAAGAAAGAACAACAACGAAATTAGTTAATACTGTGGAAGAAACTTGACTAGCACATTTGCTCTCACTGTGTAATATTAACAAGTTGCTTAATCTTTTTATGCCTCAATTTCTTCTCTTCAAAATGAGGGAAACAGTAGGACCTACCTAATAATATTGTTAAAAGATTAAAAGTGATAATAAGATAATACATGAAAAGTGTTTAATTAACATAGTGCTAGGCACACAGGGAACACTCAGTAAATAGTAACTGTTGTATTGTTCCTATATTTAGAGTTAACCCGGAGCAATAGCATCTCCACATTTTTCTTTCATTTTTTTACTTGTTATAGTGTTCTTCCATCCAAAGCCATTTAAATTTTATACTAAACGTTTTTGTTTCTCTTTGTCCCATCATAGCTGTAGAAATGTCAATTGTTTACTTATCTCACCAACCAACTCCCACAAAAAGTGCCCACTTTGGGCACTGACTCAGGTCCCACACCTAATAATGACAATGATAAGAAACCATGTTATCAGTTTCACTGGTGGATTTTTTCTCAATTAGAAGAATAAGGAAAAGGTGGAGAATATAACAGGGCTTTGAGTACTGTTTCATTGGGGAACATATTATAGGTAGACAGAGCAGAGTAAGAAAAATTCAAAGAAATGAGAGCTGGGACTTCTTTATCTGAATAAAGCCAGGATTTAGATGCAATTCCATCAGAAGTCTTATTTAAAAGAAATGTGAGGCCGGGCACGGTGGCTCACGCCTATAATCCTAGCACTCTGGGAGGCCGAGGCGGGCGGATCGTTCTGAGCTCAGGAGTTCAAGACCAGCCTGAGCAAGAGCGAGACCCCCGTCTCTACCAAAAATAGAAAGAAATTAATTGGACAGCTAAAAATATATATAGAAAAAATTAGCCGGGCATGGTGGCGCATGCCTGTAGTCCCAGCTACTCGGGAGGCTGAGACAGTAGGATTGCT
>RJWJ010023790.1:0-25467 GCA_004363605.1 Indri indri | reverse complement strand
CGTGTGTGAGGACAAAGGTGGGGAGGGCAGGGGGGAGGGGATGGGGGAGGGGGAAGGAAAGGGAAGAAGGAAAAGGGGGAGGGAGGAGGGAGGAGGCCAGAAAAGGGTCTGTGAGTGTGTGAGAAAGATGGTGGGAGACAGCACACTGGGAGAGAAAGGGAGGCGGAGCAGAAGGAAGAAATGAGGGGTGCGCAGAGACTCACCTTCTCTGCTCAGGGAGGAAGGATGTCAGGATCTGTTTATAGCTGCAGGGACAAAGTCTTCCCTGAAGGGATGTGAGCAATGGGGAGTCAGGCTCCATCCCTGCAGTGGATGCTAACGGCACTGGGCTAGTCAGGGTTGGCAGAGGTGTGAGGTCAGTTTGGAAAATTTCAAAAGGAGATTGTAGTAGAAACCTGGCTCTTAAGGCCTGGCATCCATTTGCCTTCTTCCCGGTCAAACAGGGTCCCAAATATTTGGGGAGTTCCTTCTCCCCACTCCCAGCTGACCTCACTCTCAGCTTCCAGAGTGGGTCTTGCTTTAATCAGGGTGTCTCCCCAGCCATGGTGATTAGACCTCAAATCAGACCAGTGTGAGCCATGCCTAGGACCTTTGTTCAGTGCTTGGGAGTGGTGCGGTTTCTGAGGCCATGTGGCTGAGACAGGGAGGGCCCAGAGCTCTGGCCATCATCTTGCTATTGGGAGAAGTTTGAAACTGCAGTCCATCAGCAAAAAGCCATAGGGAAAAAAAAATCTGAGTCCTGAAGGTATAGTTTGAGCTCTGAATCCAGCCATTGAAGCCAGACTACTCTTGAACTTCTTTGATTATACAAGCTAATACATTCCCTTTTCTTTAAGCCAGGTTGGGCTGGGTTTTCTGTCACAGGTGATCCACAGAGGTGTGGCTGTAGCAGAGGTGAATGGGATTCCCAAACACCTACTGAGGATCCGCAATGTCCTGGGCACGAATAGTGACAGGTGTGGGGGAAGGAGGTGATGAAACACAACGTTCCTGCCCCTGGGGGACCCCAGTCACCAGGGAAGAACGATGTCTGAAAAAGAAACCAAAGTTCTAGCAACAGACATCCTGTGCTACAAAGCAGAGTGGGTGGACGGCTTTACTCCAGAAGCCAAGATAAGGGCCAACACGAGGTGATGGGTTGGGGTGTGAAAGGGTGTCTGGGTAGTGAACACTGGCTTAGAGACAGTCGGACCCAGTCCTGAATCCCAGCTCAACCTCTCCAAGCCTCCATTTATTCACTTGCAAATGGGGGTGGTAATGGTCTTATAGGATTGTTATAATAATTAAATATTTAATCAGCCACTTAAGACTTATTTGTTGAGCACCTATTATGTGCCGCAAACTGTGGACAACAGGTATGTAAAAACAAAGAGGGAGCCTCTAGTCCAGTGGGAGTAAACATCATGAAACGGACACAAGCTTGCTGGATGGCCATCTGTGATGATGGAGCTGTGGTCATGGAGGGGAGGGCTGAAGGCGGAATACGAATGGGAACATGTGAAAAGGGAGAGAAAGGGGAACTTTCCGGGTGGAGGAAACACCAAGTGCAAAGGCCTTGTGGCAGGAGGTCCCAGGAGAGCAGACAGAGAGAGACCCCCATTGCGGGGGGAGAGAGAGAGAGAGAGAAAATACAGAGGTAGAAAGCAGGTGGGCTAAATCCTGCAGGCCTTTCTTGGATATTAAGAAGCTCTGTCTTTATCTTTTTTAAAAAAAATTTTTTTTGGAGTACAGTCGCAAGCCACCATGCCCAGCTAATTTTTAAAAAAATTTTTGCAGAGATAGGGTCTCACTATGTTGCCCAGGCTAGTCTCGAACTCCTGGGATCAAGCAATCCTCCCGCCTTGGCCTCCCTAAATGTTGTCTTTATCTTAAGACCAAAGAAAAGCATGGATGGTTGCCTCTGAACAATTAGGAATTTGAAGCAAATTGCTATTACTGGTTTTGCATCCAAAGGCAATGGCACTGTGGCTAGGCTGAGAGCACAGAACAGGAGAGAAGCAAACTATGACCGGCTAGTGTATCTCACCTCTGTTTAAGCAACCCCAAGACAAGGGTGGGCTGTAGCGCTGGAGGTGCAGGTGGAGGTGCACTGCTACCCCAGTGCTGGAGCAGAAGCTGTGAGCAGAGAATGGTGGACTTGCTCCCGGGGTCCCCCCACAAGGCCAGAGGTACCAGGCCTCGGCCCCACCTCCATGGGGGATTCTGGGAGGAGGTCATCACTAACTACAAACCTGTGATGTGCCAAAGGCCTGGACCTCCCGGAACAAGAAGCCCACTTGCAGACTAAACTCGTGTGGTGGGAGCACCCAAGACAGATTAGCTTCTGGAAGCGGGTGGTGGTAGCCTCATGCCCCCAAGTAGTCTGAGTGGAAAGATTATGGGTTTCAGAGTCAAACAGACTGAGTTTCAAATCAGTCAGTGCCTTATTAGCTGTGTGATTTTGAGCAGATTATAAACATTTCTGGGCCCACCTCGTACCCGGTAAATCAGAGATAATACCTACCACATTGGCTTTTGGGAGATTTGTTCAGCTAACATATACAACATGCCTAGCACCCCGGAAACGTACCATCACTTTCAGATCCTTCCTCTTTCCCCTCACAGGGTTCTGGTGACCAAACTGAGCCACATGTGAGAAGAGGGACCCAAGACAGCCCCAGGCACCACGAAAAGCATTCTAGAGTAAAGCCCTGGGTTATTCCAGAATGTCCCTCCATCAGCTTAAGGACTTGCCTGCTGAAGACAAAATTCCCTGGGGAGAAGGATTCAAGGAGGCATACCCAGCCCCTATGGTGCGGGGTGAACACCTTTTCCAGCCTTTCCTGGCAGCGGCTATGAATCAAGGAAAGGGGGGAGAGCCCAGGATGCGTGCTAAACAGCTGGGAGACATCGCAGGGGCTCTGCGGTGCAGAACAGGAAGGCAGCAAGAACCCCAGGCAGGGTCTCTGTATCAAGAGTCAGTGGCAGTGTCAAAACCTCTGGGGAAGAAGACCTGTAGTCCCAGCTGTATCTGTCTCCAGTCATCCAGTGCGAGGGGCTCTGTGTCCTCTGCAGGAGCACAGAATGGCAGGTCCAGGAAGGAGAAAGTAAACACGCTGCACAGAAGACACTCAGGACAGAGTCCATTTCAAGGCTTACGGTGCCTCTGACAAGCATTTATAGCTTCTGAAATGCATCCTAATGTGTCTTTTTGCAATGTCATCTCTTTCCATGCAAATTCAATACTTGGCACCATTGCCAGGGAGTGGAAGGTGAAGACTTCCTTGGCAAATTTTAGTACAGAAATGCTCCTTCTGGGAGGTTCTGGGAAGAGTAAGAGATAGTGGAGACGGAGCTTTTACCTTGTCTGAATTCCTCCTACCCCACCTGGCCCTTGATGCAGCTTGGACAAGAATCCTACAGTCTAATATCTAGATCAAGGGCATTATTAGATGTGAGAATTAGAAGTGACAAGCAAAATGCCCTGTTGTCATTATGCTAATACTCATTAAACCATTCCTGTCTATTGTTTTAGACAAAATACAAGCTGGCTAAGAATATACTCAGCAATTGTCTGCTAAAATGAGTGTTCAGCAATTTAAATTAGACAACAAGAGGAGGTCTGGGGTGTCCTTGATTTGTCATACAACCATTACATTTACTGTTTCAGAGAAATACCGTATTCTTTAATTTAAAAAAGAAAGTGGCCAGCACTGGAAGGAAAGGCTTTATCAGGATGGAGTGTCTGGATCAGGAAGCCCAAAGTCCAGGGTCTCACCCTGATAGCCAGACCCTCCTCCATCTTAGCCTCTCGATTAAAAGCTGACCCCTCAGTGGCCCAGTTGGGGATGTCCCTAGGAGAACAGGTCAATGGGAATTAAGGCTCCAGAGCTATAAAGGAGAGGTGAATACAGAGGGGCCCTCTGGCTGGCTCTGCCCTCTGGTGCACCGGGGGCTGCTTCCTGCTGAGGGCTGCCATCTTCCTGCGGCGGGTGCCAGGTGTACTCGCTTATCTGGAAGCACACATTCGGACCTCCTAACCTCCTGACCTCCTGAAGTCTACACCCAAGAAACCACCACTGAAAGAAAGAAGAACCCTCTGCTTCTTTAAGACCCACTTCTGTTCCACCCGCATGTTTGAGGATGTAGCCTACTTAAGGCTCCAAGGTCTATCACACCACAGTGCAAGTCGACACGGTATGTCCTTGATACTCACTCGGGAAACATACCCCAAGTACTAAGAAAGAAAGGCGCCCATGTCTGTGTTGCATAAAATGTCACCTCAAGGCCTTTTATTTCTGAAAGACATTCTGAAATATCCCTGGGCAGAGAATTGCATGAGCCAGCAGGTTTGACAGACAAAGAGTTAAAAATGAATGAAGTTGGTCAGCTGAGTTAGGTTTTCCTTTCTTAAAACTGAAACCCTATCCTGTAACACTTCCTGTTGACTTGCTGTTGGAGGCTAGCAACCACCCTTCAGCAGAAATGGTGACAGGAGACAGTCCGGATGGCCAACAAGAGTGAGGGGTTTTTCAAGGACTTCAGCCTCACACCCTGTACCAGGCGGGTCACTTGCCAAACACAAAGTCAAACTCCCCCACGGCCCCGTCCATGCCTCTTTCCCCAGCCGTCTTAGGGAGTGCTGATGCTCTCCAGTTCCAAGTGTGTGGCAGGGCCCGAACACAATCCCCACCCTGCACAACTTGGTGGATCTCGGCACAGAGCATCTGTCCAGCTCCTCATTGGCCAGCACGGGGTGCTCTGAGGAATGTGTCACAGGGCTCTCTGGTCATCATCATCCTCACAAGGGAGGCTCAGACAGGTCAGGGGTTTTGTACAAGGTCTCAAAGCTCACCAAGCAAGAAAAATGTCTGACCAGAAATAGAACTGCATATGTTTATTTTTCTTGATGAAATTTTGAGTGCAAGTGTTCACAGAGTGTTTTTCAGCATCCAGTAACGTCACACTAGGTACTTATTGATAAACTCTTGAGAGAGACTCTCCCAAGGTCAAAATAAAAGGATGAGAGAAGTACTTTTATATTGTTAGTAGAGGCGCATGCAGTGTAGGCTGTGACTTTCCTTGGCCTTTTCCCATTGAAACAGATTCACAGGCTCTTGTATAACCACATACACCTTGGCCTGAAGATCCTGCACATAATTTTAGAAAAGAAAATAGAAATCTATAGAAAATAGTTTTTAGGGAAGCAAACGCAATTCCGCATAAACGATTCACTGCCAAGGCCATTACAATATAATAAGCCAGCAACATCCAACAAAGAGAGGCACTTCCTTTGGAACTAACATATAAAAGCTTTATGATAATGATTATATTCCTGAAAACCTCAGAAAAATATTCTATAAAGTCTCACATCTCCTTTTTGCCTTTGTTTGTTTCTGGCTCTTGTTTAAGTTGATTTTTCGAGCCACAGACAAGTCTAATAATCATTTCTAGCATTTAGGCATAGTATATCTAGGACCAAAATTCTACTGCTACGTGAATACTCCCATCTCAGGCCCAGAAGAACCTGCATGGAAAGCTACCAAACTCAAAGAGGGCTTCGGGGGCTGTAAACAAAAAAGGATATCGTTGTAGCAACCTTTGTAAGCTTCAATTTCTTCAGCTACAAATTGGAACACTCGCTCCACACACCTCATGGAAGGCCGAAAGGTTAAAACAACATAATGCGAGCAAAAATGCTTCTTAAATTTAAGAACTTAATAATGTATGGCTGCATACTTCTTAAAGTCCAGTTTTGGATTAAGTTGGCATTGAGATGCCTACTTTCCCTGTCCAGCCCTTTCTCCCATCCCCTGATGGGTGTCTACACTGGGGGATCCAGGCCCCACATTTGCACATCACCTGCCCCACAAGCTGCTGCTCCCCAGGCCTGCCTCCCTGCGAATGACACCAGCGTCCACCCAGGTGCCTGAGCGGCATTCACACCATCACTCCTCTCTCCTCCCTCCCCTCATGCCCACATGCCTAGATTGCTCTCAAATCTATCTGCATCTTTCCATTCCCATGGTCGCCACCACTTCCAAGCACCCATCCCCTGCTACGACTGCAGCAGCCTCCTTCCTGTCTTCCTGCCTCCACACAGCAGCCAGAGCCATCGTCTTAAAACGTGACTCTGAGCATGTCATGGCTCTGCCTGAAACATCTAACGGCTGTCCTCCATTCCCCAGATAATCAAACTCCCCACCAGGGCTGAGAAGGCCCTTTGGAGCTGGGCCCTGCACTCCCTCCCAGCCCCAGGCCAGCTTCTCCCCACTGCCACAAAACAGGCTCCAGCCTTAGGGACAGCTCCGGTTCCCTGGCTCACAGTACCTCAGAGCTCTGCGTGGCTTCCCGGGCGTCCCCCCAGCACCCATACTAGCTCTGCATGGCCATGGCTGGTGCATTTCTGTCTCCCATCCTAGACTCCGAGGTCCTGGTGGGCAGGAGCCTGACCCTGTTCAGGGCTGTCCCCAGCTCGTGCATGGTGCCCGGCACAAAGCAAGCATGGCCAGTATTAGCTGAATGAGTGAATAGAGACTGGTGAACATTCGGCATATATTAGGGTAACGATTCCTGGTTCTCAGGTAACGGAGTACTCCCCAGCTCTGTTGTTCACAGTTGTGCTGACTGATGCCCTTCAGCAGTGTCTTCAGTGCTGCTGCAGGATCTGAGCCAGTTCTGATTAAAACAAGAAGGGTAGTTTACCAACAGCCACAACCACCCGAACAACTGGGGAAAAAATTCGAAGGCCTGAAAACCAGTAAAGATTGATAAGTTCCAACAGCTGTTTTTGGTAACAGATCCCCCCTTCTCTTCCCTACCTGCTTGCTGCCAACCAAACCAGGCGCCAACAGCCCGGGGGTCCCCTGCTATCTGTTCACAGCATCACTCCTTACCACCCCCAGGTCAACCAGCCCTTCAGCCTGCGTCTCGTTCTTGGTGGCTGCCCACCAAGGGCATCCTGCCCGCCCCAGTTACAGATAAACACAAGACCATAGTGTAGTGAGGCACAGGCAACTCTGTGTCCCCGCAGAGGCACCCCCGCCTGCCAGCTGGTCACAGAAAAAATGACAGTCCCTAGCACAGTTTCCCATCTGAATGCTTCTTGGAAACACCCTGCTCCCCCAGGCAGTGGCGTGCTGGAGCAGGCTTGTTCTGGCTCCGGAGAGCTGACTCTGTGTTCAGTGATGACACGTTGGCAGCCTGACACCGTGTATAGTAGGAATATTTACACTACAGAAATTGGCAAACACTATAAACCAAGCCTCCCTTTTCCCTAGAGTGCTAGTTGTTAAACATTGGCCAGCACATTGCTGATCGCAGGCCAGCCCTCTTGCTTTGGCTTTTTAACCTGTCACATTCACACTGGACAAATGCCCTCTGCAACAGGACTAAAGCCCGCTCTCTCGCAACACCTTCCCTTCTTGAAGCAGACATTTCAGGGTGTGCTCTTGGTGCTACTTGTCTACTTGCCATCTCACTCCCCAGTGACAACAGCAGCAATAATCGTAGCTAACATTTTTGGTGCTCACAACAGGCCCCACGCTGGGCTGAGCCCCCTGCACGTACCTCTCACTGAACTCATCCACAGCACCGTGAATCTGGGACTGTTATTACGCTCATCTGACACAGGGCAGAGTGAGGCTTTGGAGCATTTCCCAAGAGTAGGTGAGGCTGGCATCTGAACCCAAGCTAACCTGGCCACACCACCTCTTCACTGTAGCTACACTGGGCCACTTGCCCCACTTATTCTTGGGACCTCCCTCCATGGGGATAATCACACCTCTTTGTGTGTCCAGCACTAATTACTGTTGTTCTATGTCCATCCATATGGTGATGGCGAGAGAGGAGTTAATTGATGATGATTTCTGAAACATTATGAATTCCCCAACTGCTCCTGGCTATTATCCTGGGTTTAGGGCATGGGGCTGGCTTCCCTCATCCCCACCCCAGAGTTCTGAATCCAACCAGCCTCAGTGCCTACCCGAGATCCACGTGCTCCTACATTCTGCCTGCTGGACTGAGGCTCTCAGGGGCCATAGCCATCAAAATCACTTCTTTGAACTCAGTCTTGGAAATCAGGAGCTTCCACCATTCACTGGAGGTCCCCTGCAGTAGGCACTGGGCTACCTCATTTATTCTTCCTAGCATCTCCCTAAACCAGCATCATCTCTGTTTGATGGGTAGTGGAACTGGGGGACAGAAAGTCAGTAAGGGGCCAAGCCCAAGCCAGGATTTAAGCCTGGCATGCTTGCTGGCAGGGCCGGCATTATTTCTGCAACACCAGAGGTCCTGAGCATGAGGCAGGGCGCAGGCGTCTAAACAGCCAGGAGAGACAAATCACACTGCATGTCCCAGCACCTGGCCCAAGCACAGCAAGCACATTCTGGTGACTGTCACCTGGACTGCCAGGCTGCGGGGCAGCAGCCCCCTCCAGTGTTGACGAGGGCCTGCCCAATGTATGAAACCCCTACTACCATAGTCTTCTCAGCCTTTGGAAGGCAGCCTCTACACAGCGAAAAGCAAGGTCTTAAACTTTGTTCTAATGTAGCTGCCAAGAGTAAGTAGTTCAGGTAACTTATGGAATCAAATACATTCCTTACGAGTAGCTGTGGAACACTCTGGTTTCAGTAGACTTTTCAGACAGTGAAAAGTTATTGTCTTGGAGTCGGGACTGGGGCTCTGCTAGGAAGATGTAGAACTTTACAAAAATTCAGGAAGAGAATTTCCCCAGATTTTGCAAATTCTTCAGCTGTTTCTTCTGCTACTGTTTTTTTCTGATTCTTATTCTTTTGTGTCTCTTTTCCTGCCTTCCTGTGGGTTACTTAAACATTTTTTAAGATTCCACCCTGATTCACTTATAGCATTTTCCAGTATATCTCTTTGTATAGTTTTTGTAGTGGTTGCTCCTCTGGGTATTATAACACACACATGTCCCTTATCATAGTCCATTTTATTTACATTTTTCCACTTTGAGTGAAGTACAGAAATCTCATTTTCATTTGGGTTCCTTTGCCTTTTCCTCTTTTTAAATATTATTATCTCGAATGTCAGACTGTGTTACAATTTTTGTTTCAGTCACCCAATATGATTTATAAAACTCATGAGGAAAAAGATAGTCTATTGCACGCATCCATATTCTTTGCTCTTTACGTTTCTGCTTCTTTCTGATGCTCCAAGATTTCCTCTTTTATCAGTCCTCTCTGTTTGAAGAAATTCCTTTAAGCCAATCTTTAAGGATATATCTGCAACTACAAATATTTTTAGTTTTCCTCTTCGGAGAATGTCTGGATTTCCCCCTCATTGCTGAAGGATGGTTTCCCTGGATACAGAATTCACACTCGACCATTCTTTTCTTTCAGCACTTACAAAACGTTGTGCTACTTTCTGTTGGCCTCATGGACTGAGATGAGAACTCTGCTGGCACCCGCATTGAACTTCTTTTATAAGTAATGCATTGTTTCTCTGTGGCTACTTTCAAGATTTTTTTCTTTAGTTTTTAGAAGTTTCATTATTATTTGGCTTGGCATGAATTCAAATGTATTTGGTTTTCCAAGTTGTATGTCTATTTTTCAGGGTTATAAGGACACATTTTCATTATTCTCAGAGAATGACTTTTTTCTTCTTGAAATCAGCCAATAAATTTTATTTTCATTTCCCTTGAGTACCACCCACAAGCCTTATCCAGCAGTTTCTAATTTTCTCCATTCATGCTTTAAAAATCCTTTACTGCAATAAGAAGCTTAGCTGAAATAATTTTATGTGTGTGATTGGAAGTGACATCCTTGTCACAGGAAATGCCACCCTCTGGCATACCTGCAGGGACTCAGCATGGCTTCCTAGCTGGAGTCATCAAAGTCAGGGCATCTGGACTGTAGACCTTTATAGGGAAAGAAACGAACGTTCTTGTCATGGGGAGCTGCTTAACCATGTGACGGACACCAGGCTGGGCACAACTCATCCTTTCCCTAATCCTTCAGCAACAGTATGAACCAAGTTATCATTAATTCTCATTTTACAGTTGAGGAAAAGGATGCTTAGAGATGCTCAGCAATGGGCCAGTGGCCAGTCATGCAGCTGTTAAGTGATCGAGCAGGGTAAATGTGCCAATAAATGTTTTAAAAATTTATTTTATGATAGTATAGCTTACATATAATAAAGTGCGCTAATATTAAGTGTCATGCTCAATGAATTTCTACATATGTATACACCTGGGAGACCACTACTTAATCAAGGTATAGAACATTTTCATCATTCTAGGAGGCTCCTCATGTCTTCTCCAATTCAGCAACCCCTCCTTTTCCTAAGGGAAATCATTATTCTGATTTCTTTCATCACAGATCACTTTGACCATTTTGGAACTCTACACAGATGGAATCATACAGTGCATGCCTATCTATGTCTGGCTTCTTTGGCTCAACATTATGTCTGTTTACCTATGTTGTTGCATTTATCTGTAGTTCCTGCTTTTTCATTGCTGTATAGCATTTCATTATGTTATTTTAATAACATGGCACAATTTATATACCCAGTCTCCTGCTGATAAACTTTTGAGTTGTTTCTAGCTTGGGGGTATTACAAACAAGGCTTCTGTGGACAGTTATGTGCATGTTTTTTTTGGACATACACCGTCTTACAAAGGCAGTGGACACTTTTCTTGCTCCAGCTCTTTCATGGGGGAGAAAGTTCCAGTTTTGTCTTATTTTGTTTGTTTGCTTTGGCTACAGAAAATAAGCTTCTCTTATTTTTAGTCATGGGGTACTGGGAAGGAAGAATCTTAGTGACTTAAATAGGAAGATGTCTGAGTAGGTTCTTAAAGGGTTCTCCAAGCAGTTTTCAATCATTTTTGGTGAATTCTTGGAAGCAGGGTGACAGGGGTTCATTCTTATCTCTCCAGTAAACACATACATGGGATCACACCCTCAGCCCTCCCCACAATGGTACACAATGGAGTGTACCATTGCACACTCCACATTGCTCTACACATTCCTAAATTGCCAGCATCACCCACCAACCACCTCTCCTCCCCTCCTCCTGCATCTCATGCCTCAGCCACACCAGTTCTGTAGCCCCTGAAAAAGACACACGCTTTCATGACTCCACACCCCACGTTAGCCCTCCCCTCTGCCAGGCTCCACCCTGCTTCCAAATCCTAGTTTAGATGAAGCCTTCCCTTTTCTATTTTGCAAGCTGACAGAATTGTAAGTTGGACATAAATACAAAATAAATAAACCTAATACACACACAAACATACAAACTTTATTCATATGAAAATATACAACAAAGTTTTATTCCCTAAAAGTGATTTTTCAACATAAAGGACACAATTTGATACACAGAGAATTTATAAAAGGTGAGAAGTCACTCATATTAGATAATATATAACACCCAAGACATAGCTCACCTGTTGGATGGTCCATTTCCCAAAGTGAGAAATACAAGCTAAACTGATGAGAAATAATGAAAAAATTTTTGTGCTTTATGATTGCATCTGAAAGGCACAGCTGCCAAAACAATTATTAAAAAAAATTTTGCCACATCCCTTTGATCATCTAACCAAAAAGACTTTTAACAGTTATTCAGCTTATTTGGAATTTGTTACACTTCCTGAGTCCACAAGGCCACTCCTAAATGTTTCTTGAGGTGTCCCATTTTAGAGGTTGGAGTGAAAGTCCCACTCCCCAGCCTGAACAAATCACCTAAGAAACACATGTTGCTCGGGAATACAGGTGTCTGTGTGGCTTCATCTGGATGACACTAGGCTCTGGATGCTACTTGACTGGGAGCTAGAGGTCTCTGGAACAATTCTTTAGAATAAATTAAATCCTCTTTCCTTAATTATCTTATATCCTCAAGTCTGCTGTTGTAAACTACAAGCCTCTTCAATTCTTTCCTTACGAACTAATTCCTAAGTACTCCCTGCTGCCGCTGCCTTTGGATTACAGACAGCAAAATATTCTCTGCTACCTTTATGACAATTCTGAGATCAATTCACACCCCAGGCAGGATTTTGAAGGCAGCGTAGCTTACACAGCACAGGCTGAAGTGGCTCACTGCTATGGCAAGTATGCTGGCCCTCCCAACAGGCGATGCTGCACTGAAGTCTGTCTTCTTTAGGCCACTCAATCCTGCTCTCCAGTGAGAATTCAGGAAATTTAAATGCATTCTGCAGTGTGCTTTTGGTCTTGATTTCAAGAGCTGTTTGTAGCCCTAAGAATGAATATTGTATTATCTTTTATATTTGTTCCTGCTGAACTTAATTGTTTTCAGACTGAATATTGCCTTGTCCAAATTAGGCCTTGTTTCTCTAAGAACAAAATGAAAGTTGCCTTTTCATTTTGTTGATTGTTTCCTTTGCTGTGCAGAAGCTCTAAGGATTTGCATTTTTTTTAGATATCTTTCTAAACTGATGTGGGTATTATCCACTGGCTAGTCTCTTCTTATGCTAGGAGAACTTTGTTTCCATTTCTTAACTTGCTGTTCTGTGGATGCTTTTGAGGGAACCTTGAATTTTTAACCACAAGTCTCATCCTAGGCCCTCTTCTCCCTTCACTTATTTTTTTCAGCTTTATTGAGGTATCATTGACAAATAAAAGTGTATAAAATGTGTACAAGGCAATGATTTGATATATGTATACATTGTGAAACGATTACCACAAATCAACTTGATTAATGTATCTATCACCTCACATAGCTACCTTTTTTTTTTTTTTTTTTGGTGAGGACACTTAAGATCTACTCTCTTAGCAAATTTCAAATATATACTACACTGTTATTATGACAGCTACCATGCTGTACTTCAGATCCTCAGAACTTATTCATCTTATAACTGAAAGCTTGTATGCTCTGACCAACATTTCTCCATTTCCTCCATTCCCCAGTCCTCGCCAAACCCATTCTACTCTGTTTCTATAAGTGTGACTTTTTCAAAAACATTTAAGTTTCCACACATAAGTGATACCATATACAGTATTTGCCTTTCTCTATCGGCTTATGTCACTTGGCATAATGCCCTCCAGGTTCATCTATATTGTCACAAATGGCAGGATTTTCTTCTTTTACTGTGGCTGAATAATATTGAATTGTGTGTGTGTATGTGTGTGTGTGTGTGTGTGTGTGTGTGTGTGTGTGTATGTGTGCATGTGTATTCACATTTTCTTTATCTATTCATCTGTTGACAGACACATACCTTGGCCCTTGTGAATGATGCTGCAATGAACATGGGAGTGTAGATATCTCTTCAAGATACCAATTTTGTTTGCTTTGGATATACAACCAGCAGTGTAATTGCTGGACACATAGCAGTTCTAATTTTAAGTTTTTGAGGAACCTCTCTAGTGCTTTCCATAATGGCTGTACCAGTTTGCATTCCCACCAACAGTGCACAAGGTCTCCCTTTTCTCCACATCCTTGCTCACATTTGTTATCTTTGTCTTTTTGATAATAGCCATCCTAGGAGGTGATATCTCATTGTGGTTTTGAAATGCTTTTCCCTGATGGTTAGTGATTTCGAGCACCTTTTCATGTACTGTTGGCTATTTGTATATCTTCTTTGGAAAAATGTCTATTTATTTAGGTCTTTTGCCCAGTTTTTAACTGGATTATTTGTCTTTATATATTGAGTTGTTGGAGTTCCTTATATATATTAGATATTAACCCCTTATCAGATATGTGGTTTGCAAATATTTTCTCCAATTTTGTAAGCTGTCTTTTCATTTTATTGTTTGCTATGCAGAAGCTTTTTGGTTTTACATATTAATAGTTCCACTTGTTCATTTGCTCTTGTTCCCTGTGCTTTTGGTGTCATATTCAAAGAATCATTGGCAAGACCAATGTCAAGAAGAACCCTCACTTTATAATTCATCTGTGTTATGCTCCTTCTATCCCCAGGTACCATCTTTATACTTCAGAGTCCCTGAGTTCTGGCCAGTTCCCCATATGACACACCACTTCAGAGGCACCTCAAACTAACATATGCACAACTACGTCTGTCATCTGCATCTTGTCCTCAACCATGGTACCTTATTACTGTTCCTTAACTCCATGCGAAACCACTCTTCCTCCCAGAGAGTATGCCAGGGACCCTGGAGTCATCTTTGTCCCCCACTCCTCGTCCCCAATAGCCAATTCATTCCTCTAATCAGCAATCATTTACTAAGTACCTCCTGAGCATCGGGCACTATGCCAGGTGCTGGGGATGTAACAAGGAGCAGAAAGAGACATGGAGCCTGTATTCAAGGGAAGTGGGCAGAGATATAAAAATACTAAGCAAATAATCAGACAACTAAATGTTAGTTACAAACTGTGAGCTATAAAAGGACAGAAAAAAATTGAAGAGCTAAGAGAACACATATTGGGGAGCCTCATGGGGCCATGGAAAGTTTGTATCAGAAGAAGACATCTGAGTGCTTTCTCAAATTGGTTTTTTTTTTTTTTTTTTTTGAGACAGTCTCTCTCTTTCATCCCAGCTAGAGTGCAGTGGCATCATCATAGCTCACTGCAACTCCCAACGCCTGGGCTCAAGTGATCCTTCTGCCTCAGTCTACTAAATAGCTGGGACTACAGGTGTGTGCCTGTGATTTTTCTATTTTTTGTAGAGATGGGGTCTTGCTCTTGCCTCTTGCTCAGGCTGGTCTTAAACTCCTGACCTCAAATGATCCTCCTGCCTCAGCCTCCCAGAGTGCTAGGATTACAGGCATGAGCCACCACACCTGGCCTCAAATTCCTTCCCTTCTCTCCCCTGCAACTCCCCAAATTTACCCATACAATGGGCTACTGCAGCAGTCTCCAGACAAAACTCCCAGCTGGAATATAAGTACCATGAGGTCAAGTTCTGTAGAACTCTCAAAGCCTAGAACAGGGCCTGACACAGAGCAGGCGCTCAGCAAATATTTGCTGAATTAAATGGTGGAACTTTCTGACCAGGCCCAGATCAGGCCTTTGCCACCCTCCATCCCCACACTTCCCCACTCTCCTCTACACACTCAGGCTGAGTATCGACTCACCTCAGGGGCTTTGCATATACTGTTTCCTCTACCTAGAACTTTCCCTTCCCCATCCACTTTGCTTGTTCATATCTACTCAACCTTTAAATCCCAACTTAAATACTGGGGACACCTTGCCCTACTTCCAGTCTAGACCGGGTCTCCTGCCTATAGAGGCTCACATCTTTGTGAGCTTCTCTTTCACAGCACTGGTTGCTGCTTGAAAATATTCATTCATTTTAGTGGTTATGTGACTGTTTTCACTTTTTCCCACAATGCTGTAAACCTGATGAGGCAAGAATTGTGTCTGTTTTGCCAACACTGTATCCCCAGGTTCCAACACAGGGGGTGGTACAGAGTAGGTGCTTAATAAATTATCTATAGATTAACTGTTCATAATAAATTTTTAGAAAGTATGAGGCATTGCAAGAAGATGGGGAAAGAAAAGGCCTGAATCACCAGACTGAGGTACAGAATGAAAGCTTAAAACCCAATCAAATGGGAGACACTCCCTTGCTAAGAAGGAGCTCTAAGTACTCCCATCTGGGGCCCATTCCTGGTGAGCCAACACTGCTTTGGATTCTAGACCACTGTCTGCTTTTCCAAATTAGCTGAGACACACTTCAAATGTGATCAATGCTTTCACTCTCTTGCCTTTCAATGTAGATTAAAAACATCTTTCAGAAGTGTTTGGAGACTGATTATCTGACACATTCTTGCATTTCACAGGGCCTGAAGGATGGGAACTTCTGAGAGAGAAGTCATCTTCTGTCAGCTCTGGGTCCCCAGCCCAGTGTCAAAGCTGGGGCTTTGCATGAAGAATCTGGGCTGCTTTAGGCTTCTAATGCCCTACGGACCCTGGCATTGTGCCTGGCATGAGGCAGGGACATAACAAAGTCCTCTGGAATGAATGGAAGAGGGGAAAGAACTCTTTTTGCCACTTTCTTTTGCCAGGTGAATTCTGATTCTATTGTTTTATTTTTTGGTTCTACATTTCTTCGGTGGTTGACAGATGGTGTTACGTGCCTGTGCTTTTACTACAAAGAGTGGCAGAGAATAAGGATTATGGCATCTCTCTACTTTCTCATGGGGCATAAACGTTCCTCTGTGGAGCAACAGCCAGTGAGTCGTGCCAGGAGCAGGATGACAGAAGGGACTTACCAGTGATGGACACTGGGCACTTTCACGCCGTCTCCTTTCATCTGCACTGGAACTCTAGGTGGCAGGTACACTCTCCTTAGTTTACAGGTGAGGAAACCGAGGGACAAAGATGAGAAGTAACGGGCCAAGGGTCACACAGTTGGTAAAACTGAAATTCAAACTCCAGTTTCTCTGATGTCAAAGTTTGCGTTAGATGTGAAAGAAGGAACAGAGAATGTTTAAGTTGGAAAAGGCCTTTTCAGTTAAAGGCTGCAGGGGCCAAAGGGTAGAAGAAATTCTAGAAGTAATTGCTTCCTTAGGGGTTTCTCTCCTGGCTGTGCTTTGAACCCTGGACTCTTCTCCTCTCTCCCCCAGCTTGTGAAACCCTGAACTGTATTTTTATATTTTAGCAACCAGCAATGAGAAAATATTATTTTAAAAATACAATAGTATCAAAAAGCATATAACAGGAATAAATTTGACAAAAGTGTTCAAGTCTCTTATGCAGAAACCTATAAACAATTGCTGAGAGAAATTAAAGAGCTAAATAAATGCGAAGTTATACCGTGTTCATGTATTGGAAGACTCAGTATTATTGAGACATAAATTCTCCCAGAATCAATCTGCAGATTTAACACAATCCCAATCAAAATCCCAGAGAGTGTTTTTGTAGAAGTTGATAAGACTTCTACAAAATCAGTTCTAAAACTGATCTAGAAATGCAAAGAACCTGAATAGACAAAGCAGTTTTGAAAAAGAAGAACAAAGTAAGAGAACATACATTATCTGCCCTTGAGACTTACGTTATACTTCTAATAATCAAGACGGTGGTACTGTCCTAAAAATCAACAAACGGATCAATGGAACAGAGCAGCAAACCCAGAAATAGACCCACACTTCCGTGGTTATATGACAGTCTACTAAGGGACCCAAAGCAATTTGCTGGGAGAGGAACATCTTTAACAAATAGTGCTAGAAGGACAATTTGACATCCATATTAAATTTGATTGCTTTTCTTTTAGAAAAACATTCAGGCCAGAGGCAATAGATATACTGGAGAAGTCACTTAAGTTTCTTTATCTGCAAAAGGAGCAGGTTTGCTAAGATCATCTGAGTCTTGCCCACAAAGCCTGGAGCGGCAGGCTTTTAGGATTTGGTCCTGTGCTGGCAGGCTGGAGAATCTGGATGCTCAGCAGAACTTGAGTGCATAGCTAATGAAGATGCAAAGCCATAGTTACGAGAATTGTCAAGGTGGTAACCCAGAGAGCCACAGCATGGGCAGTGACAAGAGCCAGGTGGGGTCATCACCAGGAGGAAAAGCAAGAAGAGATGAGAAGGGAATGGAGTCTGGCCGCGAGCTCTGGAAGCTGCATCTCTAAAGCAGGGCTGCTTGGGGTAGCTCTTTATAAAGTATCCTGCAGGAGGGGCTGCCTCTGCCCTTGGCCTGCAAGGTCTCAGCCAGGTCTAGTATGCAGGGAGCCTAAAAGGCAGGGAATCTTTTCTGATAATTCAATATTCTTCTTACCTGTGCCTTTTACCACGTCTACTACGCTTTACTATTGTTGAAGGTGGAAATTAAGATGAAGAGAAAGGGAAAAAGGAAGAAGGAAAAATAAGTAAGGAAACAACCTGGGCCACACTGGGCCCTCTGTGGAATGTGCTTCTCCCCATCCTGCTTCCTACACTGACCAGTCTGCCTTGGTCTGACCAGTTCCCCCCCTCCTTTAAGAGGAGCAGTAATGCCACACCCCTGGTCCCCACAGTCCGAATGAGGACTCACTCACAGCACTAGACCTTCCCCTTTCAGCACTTCCCCTGCTTGGAGTCACACAGTGACCTGTTTGCTTCTTTTCTAGGCTGTGAGCTCCATGGACGCAGAGGCTGTGTCTATTCCGTTCACATCTGACTCCCCAGTGCTGGAACGCATTGCTTTGTGCATAGTGGCCACTCATTAAAGAGGTGTTGGATAAATGACTAAAGCCTGTCAGCCCCCTCATGCGCTAGCAAGAGATTTTGTTTTCTAATGTTGGCACAACTCAAATGTCTTAAATGTAAGGTAATGTTCAGCTTCTTCAAACTGGGTTCCTTGCTCAAATGATCCAGTATTATTATGGACTATTTTACAGGTAGACACTGTGATTTTAGTCTGATTTTTACCTTATTAAGTGTGTTATTACAGAAAGAGTTATGGGATCAATTCCCTAAATTTATCTGCAAGGAAATGCAGTTGACTTCCTGGAGACAAGATGAAAAATGCCTCCACTACACCCATGTCATTTCCCGGTATCACTGGGAAGCTCATTTCAAGGAGACAGGTAAGGAGGGTGAGAAAGTTACTTTCTCTGTTTTTGTTTGTCCTGAGCCACTGCAATTAGCCATAAGATCTATGCTTTAAATAAGCTGGTAATTAGGCTCTCATTAGACTTATGTAGTTACTAAGTCCTATTCCTATTGATCATAGGAAAAGCACATAGAACAGTAAATGCTACAGAGATGAGTTGTTGATTTCTGGCCCAGAAAATAAATAATCTTGAAGTTCATCATTTTGAGTAATTAAACATAAATTGACTAAACCATTAATGAAAAACACACACAAGAGACAGGTGTCTGAAATTTTGAGCATGCTCAAAGCTGTTGGGATTGATTAAATGTGGACTTCTCAGACCGGCAGGGACGGAGTTACTGATTTCAGTCACCAGCTCCTGCAGTGACCCACTGTGAGATTCAGAAATGCCAGGCTGATGCCCTGTCTTGGCTGTTGTGAATTATTCTGCAGTGAACTTGGAGTGCAGATATTTCTTTGACATACTGATTTCAAATCCTTTGGATATACAGTATATCCAGAAGTGGGATTGCTGAATCATATGGCAATTCTATTTTCAATTTTTTGAGGAACTTCTATATGATTTTCCATAATGGCTGCACTAATTTATATCCTACCAAAAGTATACAAGGGTTCCTTTTTCTCCATATCCTTGCAACACTTGTTATCTTTCGTCTTTTTGGTAATAGCCATTTGGTGGAGAAAGAAAATGCGGCATATATACACAATGGAATACCATTTAGCCTTTAAAAAGAAGGAAATTCTGTCATTTGCAACAAGATGGAACTGAAAGACGTTACCCTAAAAAATAAGCCAGGCACAGAAAGACAAATACTGCATGATCTTGTTCATATATGGAATACAAAACAGTCAAACTTATAGAAGCAGAGTAGAATGGTGGTTATCAGAGGCTGGAGCTGGGGGGATGGGGAGATGTTGGTCAAACGATACAAAGTTTCAGTTAGACAAGAGGAATATGTTTTTGAGAGCTACTGCAGAGCATGTTGACTATGGTTAGTAATAATGTATTGTGTATTTCAAAATTGCTAAGACAGTAAATTTCAAATGCTCTCACCATAAAAAATAGGTATGTGAGGTGATGAATATATTAATT
Organism: Indri indri; assembly: GCA_004363605.1. Classification (NCBI taxonomy): domain Eukaryota; kingdom Metazoa; phylum Chordata; class Mammalia; order Primates; family Indriidae; genus Indri; species Indri indri. Next base: position 5,927 of record RJWJ010023790.1, on the reverse strand, counting down.
AGCTTGATTTAATCATTCCATATTCCATACATATATCATAACATCACACTGTACCCTCATGAATATGTACAATTATAATTTGTCAATTAAAAATGAAAAATAAATTGTAAAGAAAGAAATGCCAGGTTGGGTCTGAGAGTTTTCTAACACATTACTAACCATCATAGGCAGTTTCACAGATGAAGGGCTGATGAAGACACTGTTGTGATGGATGGAATGCCTGAATCTGACACAGCCTCAGTTGATGAAAATGGACCAGGCAAAAGATGGGATTGAAGAGCATGGTTCTCCACAAAAGGCAATAAATGACTCAACTACTGCTTCTGGCGATGAAATTTCTAAGCTATAGCTTAGCTTAGGACTCCAGGAGAAGAAAAGATTAATACCTTAAAGTAAGAAAACACCCAAGAAGCAGCAGTTCTGAATGGTGTTTCATAAACTGCAGAAGTTCCTAGTTTACAGTTCTTTTACATTATATTCACAACAGTGCTGTGCACGCTTGCCAAAGATAGAATGCAGACCGCCAGTCTGTACATCACACTCTCAGTTCCTCCATTTGGATTTCAGGAAGAGGAAGGATGCTGAAGAAATCACATGTTAAACATACTTTGACATCTACTGTGTTGTAAAATATATCATCAGATGTAACATTTAAAAAAGGTGCTGGATAAAAAACAAAAAAGAAAGAAAGAAATCTAAGGTTGAGGGTATCTACTAAATCTGGATTATCCTCAATAAGAGTCAAGAGAAACAACAGATAGCAGAGTCAGACCAGCTAACACCTGAGATATTAGAATTATCAAAAAAAAAAGTAGCTGTGTTTCATAAGTATAAAGAAATAAAAGAGTATTATAATAATAAGCAAGGAACATGTGATTATAAGATGATCAATCAGCATTGAAAAGAAGCAAATATAATTTTCAGAAATGAAAACAATATTTACTTGAAACTTCAAACTTGGTGGATGGGTTATACAACAGATTAAACACAACGTGACTGAGAATTAGTGAAATGAAGGACAGATGTAGACAAATTATCCAAAATGCAGTACAGAGAGCCACAGTGAAAAGGGAATATGTAGCAATTCCAAACCTGTAAGTACCTAATAACATGACCTCAAAATGTATAAATCATAAAAAGACAGAATTACAAAGGTAAACAGAAAAAAATCTATTATTGTGGTGAGATTTTAAAATGCCTCTCTTAGTAATTAATATATTAAGGAGTCAAAAAATTGAGCAAGAACATAGAATATTTGAATAGCACAATATCAAGCTTGATCTAAAGATCATACATAGGACACTCTACTCAATTCATAAATATATATTCTCTTTAAGCACCTGTGGAGTACTGAGGGGAGTTAAACATGACATGGGCAAGTCTCAGTAAATTTCAGGCCACAGTCTCTGAGCACAATGCAATTAAGTTTGAAATCAATAACAAAAAAAGATTAGAAAAATCTCATATTTGGTAATTTAAAAATGTATTTTTAAAGAGCACATGAGTCAAAGAAAGAAATCAAACTAGAAATTTAAAATGCTGAAATAAAAAAATTAAAAAATAAAATGCTTAGAATTGAATAATAAAAAGATTACATACCTAGTTATTGTGATATATAGAAAGGCATTTAGTGAGAAAAGAAGAAAGGCTGAAAATAAATGATAAAAGCATCCATCATCAGAAATTAGACAAAGAAGAGCAGAAAAAGCCCAAAGAAAGTAGAAGGAGGGGAAAAAAGGAAGAAATTAGAATAGAAAACAAATATTCAATACAGAGAATCTAGCAGGTTAGAAGTTGCCTTTTTTAGGGGGGAAAACAAAAGATTGCCCTCTATCTTAAAAAAAAAAAAAAGCAGGAAGGTACAAATAGTTATAAGCATGTGCTAGAGATATAGACAGATGGAGACAGAATTAGAAAAAGAATAAGATGATATTATAAACAACAGTTTGCAAGTTAATTGGAAAGTTAGATGGAATGAACAAATTCCTAGAATATGCACCTTACTAAAAACCAACTAAAGATAATATAGAAAATATGAATAATTCTGTACTCATTAAAGAAATTGAATCAGCAGTAACATTTTTTTTTTCCTAAAAGAAGCCATCAGTCTCAAGCAAGCAAGTTCTACTACGAAATTAAGGAACAAATAATTTTATACACACTTTTCTAGAAAATAGAAAAAGAAGGCACAATGCCCTACTCAACTTATGGAGATAGTATAACATTAGCACCAAAAACTAAAACCTGACCAAGACAAACAACAGACTCAAAAAATACAGGCCAATCTTACCTGTGAACACAGGTGTAAAAATCCTAATAAATATAAGCAAAGTATAAAAAGACAATATACAACCAAGTTGAGTTTGTGCCAGGAATGCAAGTTAGTTTAATTTTTAGAAAACTAATTAATGTAACTCACCAAGTTAAAGGAGAAAAAAACTATCTATTTTATGTTAAAATCTCCTGGCAATGTAGGAATAAAAAGGAACTTCCTTATCTGGAAAAGAACATCCAAAACTCCCTACAGCCAATCTCACACATTGATGAAATAGTAACAGAACTTTCCTTAAGATCAGGAACTGTCCAAGGTTGTTGGTGATGACCAATGTTATTTAGCTTTTACTAGAGGGTCTGGCCAGGGCATTTAAATGACAAAAAGAAATGAAATTTATAAGGAATAGGAAGAAAGAAAAAAATGTTTTTTCCCTTTTTTTTAATATGGTGAAAATAATTTTTTAGAAAACCCTGAAAAATCTACATATAACTACAATTAAATTTTAAAAGGGAATAACACAAGACTCACAGATAGAGTTATTATATTTAGCAATGTAACTATCTTCTCTCATGAAATGTTTGTACATAACACTACATAATTCAGCCTCCGTTGGCCCTGGCCTTCTGAACTTACCTGTTAAATATTCATACCTCAATTTAGCTAGCACACATGCATTCCCAGATCCTCTGTTGGTTTTGCAAAGGCTCTTGGAATGAAAGGCTCTAGAATCCCACAAAAGGAGAGTGCATCTAGCAAATGCATGGGACCTGGGCACCTGTTGCTCTTACTTATATACAGCCAGAATAAGCCCTGGTTGTTTCGGCGCTTGTATGTGATCTGAAAGCTAAATATGCCTGCTTTAAGGTCAGCACCTGGGCTGTCTCTGACAGAGGTGTCAGCTACCAATAGGATTCTGGCCAAGTGAGTTTTGTGGCAACTGGCCCTTGACGGAGCTGAATTTTCTTGACTCAACATAACAATTGTATAGGTCTCCCCCAATACAGGGTCACAGTCTCACTGAGCACTGAAAAGTTAGAAATATAGATCAAGGATGGCTTCTCTGTAAATGAAAGGGGCCACTTAGTTAGAGACACCATGTAGTCCAGTTGCCCAGACAGAACGGTCCTGGTATGGTTATTGGTCCCAGTGTGATTAAAGGCACACCTTTTATTCTCTAAAGTGTCCCAGAAAGCTTCAATGATAAATTGTGTGATTGCCCTATAATCAAATTCTACATATGACATATTAAATTCCTTCGTCTCTGCTGACAAATGACAATGGAGTGAGTCTGGCTAGCTTCTGTCCTCTTTCTGGGTTTTTCATGGCTAAATTAGGGAATCCAGACCTTTCCCCTTCTAACATCCATCACGTTGCTTGGCCTCATCTCTGTGCTTAGAGTTCAAAATGATGTGGAAATGAAGCAAAAGTGGAGAACTGAGAGGTTCTGGAGGGAGTAGGGCTTGAGGTCTCCAAGCATATTCCACTTTCCAAAGGAACTCCAAATCATGTTTTGACAGGTGGAAGTCCTAGCACCCCCAAATATCCTCCAGCAGAATTGGCAGTCCGTAGCATCTCTCAAAATAGAGCTCTTCTCTCCACAGCACAAGCCAATTCTTGGCAGAACAACCTGCCTGCTGCAGCATAAGAAGTGATTTTACAAGTGCTAATCTGGGAGAGGCTTGGGGGCGAGGAAAGGAGAGGAGACCACTGGAGTCTCTCCTACAAGCAGATGAAGAGCCTGCAGGAGGCTCATCCACATATAATCTCCAGCAGGAAGAGGGTTTTGAATTCAGCAGTGTTTTGGGATAGGTACCACTTACATTTCTAACCTACATTTTAAACTGTGGTACTAAAATTACTATAAAAACAAAAAGGCTTGTGGTTTTATTTTACCCTCTAATTGAAACGAGAAAGTCCCCAATAGTGCACTGTAAACTGTCACCTGCATTAGCTAATGAGATGCCATCTCCATATTTATTATAATGCCTCAGTTTTTAAGTACCACTGTAGACAGCTGCCTTGAAGTACATTTACTTCGCTGTAATGACATCTCCTTTTATTAAGTTGAGATTGGTGGCCGGGCATGGTCGCTCGTGCCTGTAATACTAACACTCTGGGAGGCCGAGGTGGGAGGATGGTTTGAGTTCAGGAGTTCAAGACCAGCCCTGAGCAAGAGTGAGACCCCATCTCTACTAAAAATACAAAGAAATTAGCTGGACAACTAAAAACATATAGAAAAAATTAGCTGGGTGTTGTGGTGTGTGCCTGTAGTCCCAGCAACTCAGGAGGCTCAGGCAGGAGGATCACTTGAGCCCAGGAGTTTGAGGTTGCTGTGAGCTGGGTTGATGCCACGGCACTCTAGCCCAGGCAACAGTTGAGAATGGTGTATTATATCACAAAACTGTATGCTTACTTTTTCTAGCTTAACAAATAACATTAGAGTTTTAGAAACACAGAAAACTATAAAGAAAAAGTTAGGCCATATCCTACTCTCCAGATAATCCTTGCTATTATGGGGGGTAGCGAGGCGAGGGAAACTTCCATATGGTTATGTCCTGGGGACTGGTAGCTGAACACCAAAGTCACTTCTCCCCTTCTTCCCTGGAAACTGAATTTCAGCTTTCAGTGGTTTTCAGTTCCCCGTTGAGCTAAGTGTGGCTGTGTGATAAGGGAGCACAAGTGGTGTGCCTCATCGCACAGCTCTGCAAATACTCTGAAAAACACTAAACTGTACCCTTTAAATGGGTGAACTCTGTGGCATGTGAACTATATCACAATAAAACTGTCTAAGAATATAGTATTAGAAGATATATATTTTACCATAATTAAAGAAAGTGAAAAAGAAAAGTATCTTGTGGCCGCGAGGTAGGTTGGATTAGAATGTGTCATGAACGTTTTTTATAGATGAAATGAGCAAATGAAAAGCACCTAAAGAGTCATGATAAACGTAGTGGAGGTGAGGGCAAAAGCAGGGGCAGTGTGAGGCTCCTGTGCAACCCTTGCCAGGGCATGTGGGAGAAGAGATACGAAGGTGCAACCGCAAAATATGTGATGATGTTTTTTCTCTTCTAAAGCAGTGTTACTCAACCACTTCTCAGACCGTAATCCTCTGTCCCATGGGTACCAGCTACCAATATACTCACTTATTTAGAAAGATAGGATGATACTACTATATATTTAGAAAGACAGGACAAGCCAGGCTTCGTTTCTCAGATGTGTTTTGTTTTTTAATATAATAAGAGGATGGGTGAAGATGGGACTGTGCCTGGGTTCTGTAGCTGGTGACACAGAGCAGCGTTTGCAGAGTGAGCATCCACAAAGGGATGATATGCACTCGCGGCCTTCCTGGCGGTGGATGTGGAAACACGCACCCCGCCCTGCTACTGTTGGTACGAGCCTGAATGGTGCTCTCTGCAGGAACACGTCAAGACCGCGTGCTAAAACACTAATGGAGTCTTCTTCATAAATTCTTTGCCTAGGCCAATGTCTAGAAGAGTGTTTCCAACTTCTTCCTCTAGAATTCTAATAGTTTCATTTCTTAGGTTTAAATCTGATAGCCAGCATGAGTTGATTTTTGTGAGAGGTGAAAGGTGTGGATCCTGGTTCAGTCTTCTACATGTGGCTATCCAGTTTTCCCAGCACCATTTATTGA